>NBIL01011069.1:0-19641 GCA_002752925.1 Viola pubescens var. scabriuscula
TAACTTGCTTAGCCAACTCAAATCCCCCTTTTGTTTGTTACTTTTCTGTGCTTTTATTCAGTGTCATACTTTGAGGCCTTGAATCAGTCTCTCCCAATCCCAATGTTCGACACTGACTACCACTATACACATATTATTTGTGCAATTAGGCATCAGGCTTTATAAATTGTATTTAAGTGACGATCAATTGTTCATTTTATTTATAATTGATTTAGGAAGTAGGTAATCTTAAATTGGTTAAGATAAGTATTGTCAGCATAGGTGAGGCGTCTGTAATAACATTTTGATCTAAGCATTGCAGACGAAAACCCAGGTTCGCATAGGGTTAAGAATCAAAGGATTTTGGTTAAAGAGTTGGGCGTCACGTATCCTACCCTAGAACAGTCTTTCCCCAAACATCATAAATCACTCTATTAAAATCTATAAGCGTATCTTAGGGTTTCTAGAGGGATTAGGATTATTTGATAAGCGAACCTTCAAGTAATTTGATATAGGAGAAGAGTAGGAGTTCTAAGCGAAATTGAATTCTATAGTTGTTCTACGAGTTGGAATTGACTATTTTAGCATCAATGATCAGAAGATTGATATTGGAACCAATTTAAGTCTTCACCAAGAGTTTTTCCTCATAATCGAATCTCAACTCGCTTTGTTTAATTTGCACTTTTTAGTTGTTATTCTAAGTCTTGAAGTACATTTATTAATTATTCATCCAAAGCTTTTCTTGGTTTTGAAACCACCACTTTTACTGCTTTCACTTGGTTAACTAAGATTAAATTAATTCTCGTTGTCTCTGTGGAACGATCATATTCCACTATCTACAGTCCCTTTTTATAGTTTAGTGCTTGTTGCAATTGAATTATTTTTTACGGTATCGACGGCCGATCAAATTTTAGCGCCGTTGTCGGGGACAATGTGTGAAATTGATTTTTTTTTTTGTTTATGACCAGGTCTTCCAACTCGGATATACTACCATTGGCAAGTTAACAAAAACTGAGATTGCACTAAGGAAACTAGCTAAGAAGAAAAAGCTACTCATGGAGTGCTAGATTAGTCCCTCATACAATACTTTTATGATGGGATGAAATAGAGCGATAAGGAAAAGCTCGACGCAGCTAGTCATGGAGCTCTCCTAGACCTGACACCAGCCGCTGCTGAAACGTCGATCAATACCATGACGGAAAATTGCCACCAGAACAGAGTTTCTTCCCGAACTTTGAATACCACTGAAGTGAAAATGGTATTTATGGATAATAAGATGATAGAGTTGACTACTCTACTAGATAATCTTATAAGCCCTACACAACAAGTTATGGTTTGTGGACTATGTCAAAACCCTGAACATCCAACCGATTGTTTCCTGCTGGTTACTAAGGAAGTCTAGGTTAATCCAATCAATAACTACTACCAGGGACAAAAGAGTTATGGGAACAATTACAATCAACCTTGGAGGAACCAACCCAACTTTAGCTAGTCTCAGCCGAGTCAACCACCATTCAACTTGCAGAACTTTGTACCTAGGCCTCCACAACAACAAACTCAAACCCAACAACAACAGCTGCCAACACCATCTCAACCATTAATTATCAGTGGACCTTCTTTTAAAGACATAGTGAAACAATTCATGCTAACAACTCAAGTTAGTATCCAAAGCCTACAAACTCAAGTAGGATAGATAACATCATATATTGGGGCCAAGAACGATGGACCTTCCAGACTGCCTTCCTAGATAGAGAACAAGCCGAAACATCAAGTCAATGCAATAACATTGAGGAGTGGCACTGTCACTCATGAGCAACCAATGCTAGTTCTAGACCATGAACAGGAAAATAGGTCATTCGAGAAAGAAATAGAAGCAACCCCAGCAGAAGCAGAACTAGAAAGACTGAAAGATACTGTCATCCAAAAGACAACCATTCCTATACCAATTTCAGAGACAGTTCAAGTAACTCATCCACCATTTCTAGCAAGGTTTTCCAAAACCAAGAAGGAAAGGGCGAATGAGAAAATCATGGAAACTCTTAAGAAAGATGCAATCAATATTCCTTTACTAATGGCCATTAAACATATTTCAAAATATGCAAAATTTTTGAAAGAACTTTGTACTAATCTGAATAAATTTGTAGGTGAGGAAAGGGTAAGGATGAGTTAGAATGTTTCAGTAGTATTCCAAAAGAAATTACTAGTCAAGTGTAAGGATCAAAGGATGTTCGCGATCCCTTGTACCATTGGTCTGAAAGAACTAGAAAAAACACTTTGCGATCTTGGAGCTGGAACAAATGTCATGCCTTTCTCTATCTACAAGATGCTTGCATTAGGACCCTTGAAGGAAACAAGAATGGTGATTCAACTAGCAGACCGATCAGTAATCTTTCCTGAAGGATTAGTGTAGGACGTCTTCGTAAAAATAGGAGAATTTATTTTTCCTGCTGATTTTTACGTTGTTGACATGCAGGATGACAACTCCACTAAATCAACATATGTCTTGCTATGAAGACAGTTCTTGAGAACAACAAGAGCAAAAATCGATGTATTCGAGGGTTGTATTTCTCTAGAATTTGATAGTAAAATTGTGAAATTTAACATGTATGATGCAATGCAATACCCGAATGATGTAATGTGTAAATTTTGTTGATGCCATCGATCCATTATCTGAACAATTATTTGAAATGGATGCCATTGACCCACTTGAATATGTTTTGAGTAGGAGTTTAACTAGAGATTCACTTCTAGCCCTAGAAGAAAAATTAATCGTAAATGAGGACATCCAGAGTGTCGTTTATGCTTTAGAAAATATCAAAACCTACTCTAATGCACCTTATGATCTCTCATTGACTAACTCACATCCAAAATTATTACCTTCGATTTTGCATGCCCCCAAATTGGAACGGAAGGAACTGTCAAGCCATATGAAATATTCATTTCTAGGCCTAGAAGAGACCCTGCCAGTTATCATATCCAACAAGTTAGATTCACTAGAGGAGGAAAAACTGTTGAGGGTTTTGAGAGAATACAAAAAGGCAATTGGGTGGACAATTGCTGACATAAAAGGAATTTTGCTAGGAATCTGCACTCATAAGATAAACCTAGATGAGGTCAAGAAGGAAGTCAGACAACCTCAAAGAAGATTGAACCCACCGATGATGGAGGTTGTAAAGAAGGAGATACTAACGCTCTTAGACACAGGAGTTATATACCGGATATCCGACAGTAAATGGGTGATCCCTGTACAAGTTGTTCCTAAGAAATCAGGAATAATTATTGTTAAAGGACAATATGGAACATCAGTTTCTACGAGAGTCCAAAACAGCTGGCGAGTATGCATAGATTATCAGAGGCTCAATATAGTAACCAAAAAGGATCACTTTCCTTTACCATTTATAGATCAAGTGCTAGAAAGATTGTCTGGTAAAACTCACTACTGTTATTCAGATCATTTTTTAGGTATTCACAGGATAACGGTAGCCCTAGAAGACTAGGAGAAGACTACCTTCATATGTCCTTTAGGTACATTCGCCTATAGACGCATGCCTTTCGTATTGTGCAACGCACCAACCACCTTTCAAAGGTGTATAGTAAGCATGTTTTCAGAATTTATTGAAAATGGAATTGAGGTGTTTATGGATGACTTTAATGTTTATGGTAATCCATTTGATGAATGTCTCGATAATTTAAGAAAAAATCTAAAAAGATGCTTGGAACCCAACCTAATATTAAACTATGAGAAATGTCATTTTATAGTTGATCACGGTATGGTATTAGGGCATGTCATTTCACATAAAGGCATAAAGGTCGATAGAGCCAAATTTGATGTTATAGAAACTTTGCCTAACCCTTCCTGTGTACAGAAAGTACGGTCTTTTCTAGGTCATTGTTCGCCTGTCGAGAGCGTCAAATATAGTTGTGTAAATGATAAAGAATAAGGGGTAAAAGTACAACTTATCACAACCACAATGGGCTTGTAGATGGTGGTAAGAGGATCGTCCACAGGGATTTTGTTAGTGAGTAGCTCTTAGTTGACTTCCCGTCACTGATAATTGGTTGATGTGATTCCTGAAACTCAAAGTAAAAATAAAACAAATAAACAGTTCAAATGAGCTAGGCCACTAGCTTGGCCTAGACAAAATGACGATTTCTAAAAAATAGATGGAAATGATTCCTGGTAAAGGCAACTCGTGAGCTTCGTTTCTTACACTTTGATCATCGATTCAATGATTTTAATCTCTAATGCAAGGGCTCCTATACGTTCCTACTTCCCTCCGGTGCTCCCTCTCCTAATAATCCTAACCAAAGAGCACCTTGCTGGATAAAGGGCTTACTCGTTTGGCTGCTGTCTTGAGAGGACTACTATAGCGTAGTCTTTCTCAATGGCATAGGGGAAGACAATGCCTAACTCAAGCTTACCTCTCAATTGAGGCCCTCGGTTGTCAATCGAGTCTGAATTATATTGCTTATTTCAACCAATCTCCACGGGATTGGCTGTCTACTTCACCTATCTGGTTTCGCTCGTCCCCTTCAAGGCTGACTACAACTCACAAGCAAATCAAAGAGTGATCAATTCTTATTTTCAGCAAGGAAGCGATTTGTTAAACTAGAAAATAAACAATTACAAAGATAGAGATTATGAAGGACATTTAGATCTCACGAAGCATAAGAAACTTAGCTCAAAAGCCCTTACCAAGAATGGGTGTTTAGCCGAAAAAACTCATGGAAATAATTGAAAGTTCTAATTGCATTAATAAATTAAATCTGTAAATTCCAAAACTGGAATTTTTACAAAGCAAAAACTAAAAACAAAATTGATGTATGTCCAAGAGAAAGGAGAGAAGAAGAGAGAGTCCCCCTCTACAAGGAGTTCCAACAGCCTTTTAAAAGCTATCTCTTAATCTAATTCTACCTCTTTCAAGATAGAAACAAAAAGATAAGGATAAAAGATAAAGATAATTATTTTTGAAAATAATTGTTCAAAAAAAGATTAATTCCGAAATCTCTCAAATCTCTCAGCCTTACAACTGCCAACCTGCTCTGTCATCTCACGCTGCCAGCTTGCGTCCTTATATCTCCTAGCCCAAGTTAGTCTCTGTCGCGACTGTTTTGGCCAAGCCCGCGGCCAAGCTTGCAGCCTAGACTGTCTAAAATTCCAGCTTTTCTCTATCTTCATTGATTCCTTTGATTGTTTGCTCTTCCAAGTAAAACTGCAAAAGTATAGGGAGATCATAGATATCAATAGATTTACTGCCCAAATTACAAGTAATTAAAACAGTAAAACCATGAGAAAATAACACTTATTCAAATTCCCCCACACTTAAACTATGCTTGCCCCTAAGCATACAGAGTCAAAAATAAAACAAAAAACACATAGAGAAATAAAAGCCAGGAGACAACAGTTGTAAAAGCATCCAACACATCACACAAAAATCCTCAGGCACTTCAATCCACAACTCCAAGTCGCATTACCAAGGCCTAACCAATACTCCAAACATTCAACATGCATAAAAACCATGATCAGGTGCTGCACTGTGAAATCTTGCAAAGGAACAAAATAGAAAATAAAACAAACCAACCCCCTAGACACAAAGGTTGTTGACTCTTAAGTAATTGCACATGCAGTCACATAAAAATATTTTCAGTTCTCTTCAATCTTGAGCAAACTTCTAACTTTTTCAATTCTATTTTGATCTTTTCTTTTGTCTCTATTTGGAACAGTGTTTGTTCTTTTTGGGCAATTGCCAAGAACTTTCGTCGTTGTCCAAATTTCTTTTGCAAACAATTATCACATTTAAAGCATATGTAAAGGACACCCCCGGCCTAGCTTGTCCGGCCCAATAAGGGGCTAGCTGGATGCACAACGGGGAGTTTTGCCTATGAGAGGGGTGATGACACCGGGCTACCAACACCGTGCAACCCCGTTGGCCTAGGCAGTGTCCTCACACAAAATAAAAGACTCTCAAGCATTGCAAAGCTAAAAGAAAAAACTAGCAGCCACATGTATCCAAGGGAGTAGTTTATTTTCATGGCAAAACAATTTCAACTGTTCCATTGTGCAGATTTCAAATGCAAAGCACCAGTATCATGACATTATATGCAAAAAGAATGTTTAAAGAGTGCTAGGAAAATGCACCTTACAAGCATTGGAAATTTTAACCCAATTAAATTTCCTTGATAATAAAAAATGGAGTTGAGTAGTCAAGTGCCTTTGTTTTTCTATGTGATGAGGTTTTTGCTTTAAAAATAGTTGGGTCTTGGGCTTTTGAAAAACAACACAGATCATGCATTCATCCTAAAACACAAAAATCAAAACAAAAAGCATGCACTCTAAAAAAACTAGAGTGTCTTGACCAAGAGCTTGGCTAAGACAAACTAAAAAAAAAATCATGCAAAATAAACAGGTTAAAATTAAAACAAAACACACAGAAAAACACAAAAATATACACAAACACACATAATCAAAAAAACTCTTCCCTACACTTAGAAGACACAATGTCCTCATTGTGTGTTGGAGGGGAAAAAATGTACAGAAAAACACATAAAGAAAAAGACACAACCTGGGGTGTTTAACTTGGTGGAGGGGATCTTAGAGGTGCAGCTGCTGCATGCTGGGGCAGAGGTAGCTACTAGAGGGCTACTTGTCTAATTATGGAAAAATATCTTGGCCACGGGCTTGGCCAAGACAATTGCCGAAGCTGATTTTTTCCTCTGATTTTGAACACACTCCTCGCGCTACAGCAGCCCTTGAAATAAAAGTAAAGAATGATAAGTGGATCAATGAAATACCTTTGAACTTATTCACTAAAAATCAAAAGAAAAATAGAAATAAATGAAATAAAAACACAGGTTGCCTCTCATGCAGCGCCCTGGTTTATTGTCTTGGGCTCGACATTGTCATGGATTTCACATCAAGAAACTTCTCCAAATTCCCTACATGTGCTAAGCTTGTCAGGACCTTTGGGTGGCATTCCTTTGGCAGCCCCTAAAGGTATAGATTTGAATGGATCGGGAGGGTGTTCCAGCTCATAATTTTGTTGTCCCTGCATCACAAATGGTGAGTTTTTGCTACTATGAACTGTAGGAAACAACTTTAGAAGTTAGTCAATCAAGTCCATGACTTTGGGGGGGATGGCTGGCAGAGCTGAATCTTTGCCAAGCCTGCGACCTAGACTGCTTTTAGGCTCAATTTCTGGTGCCTGCACACTTGAAGGTAGAAGGTTAAGATGAACTTTTGGTAATTCAGGGCTGTTAGAAATATCAGAATCTGGCTTAGAAAATTTCAGATCAGAAACAGTGTCCACAAATTCTTCTTCCTTCAACTTTTCACTTGAAATTTCCTTACTAAGAGCATAATCAAGAGAGTTAGTTTCATTTGATTTAGAACCCTCATTAGTAGCATGTCCAAGGACATCCGCAAAGTTAACACCATGCACTTTATTAGGATTTTCAATTGCATCATGCATGTTAAACTCTATTGTTTCGCCACCAAATTCTAAGGTAAGAATTCAAGAATGTACATCAATTTTAGCCCTTGCTGTTCTTAAAAATGGCCTTCCTAAAAGAACATCAGTGGCGCTGGAAGGAAGGTTAGTGTTCATTTCAACTATGTAAAAATCTACAGGATAAATGAAATCATTTACCTGTACAAGTACATCCTCCACCACACTTTTCGGACATATTATTGACCCATCAGCAAGCTGGATCACCACTTGAGTTTTCATACTCCTTTAGAGACATGACATTAATGCCCGCTCCCAAATCACAAAGAGCTCTCTCCACGGTATTATTGCCTATCTTACATGGGATTGCAAAAGTACCCTGATCCTTGCACTTCTCGGGAAGCTTAGCCTGTAAAACTGTAGAAACATTATGATTAAGATTAATCCTTTCAAATCCTGTAAGTTTTTTCTTGTTAGTGTAAATTTTTTTAAGCAACCGTGCATAACTAGGCACTTTAGTAATTAAATCCAACATGGGAATGTTTAAGCAATTTTCTTAAAAATGTTCATAAATTCCCTTTCCTTTTGCTCCCTTTTAGTCTTTGCAGACCTAGGAGGGAAAGAAGGTGGAATTTATATTTCTTCCTGCTGAGATTTGACCTGTTCATCTAGCTTGGCCACAGGCTTGCCCAAGACTAGATCTCTTACTTCCTTTTCTAGTTCAGCGTCAGGCTTGGCCACCGGCTTGGCCAAGCTTGGTTCGGGTAGGATTTCTTCATCATCTTTTTGCACCATCTGTGCTTCTATTTCCTGATTTGTCTTTGCACCCTTCCTCTCTGGTGGTATACTTCCACTCCTCAAGTGGATAGCACTCACGTTGTACTTAGGGTTGTCTACTGTGGTGGAGGGCAATTTCCCTTAGTTTTTCGGCTGCTTCTGTGTCAATTGAAAGATTTATTTCTGCATCTCTACTAGGCTGGACTGGGTTGCCTGCATAAACTTTTGGAGAGTCTCCTCTATAGGAACACTAGTGAGCAACAATGGTTGAGGTGCAGGTGGCAGCTGTGGCACTAGGGCTTGACCAGGGACTTGGCCAAGATTCTATTGAGGAGGGTCTTGTCGCAATTTAAGATTCGGGTGGCTTCTCCAGAAATATTGGTTACTTTCATGCGGGAATTGGTTCTGCCCCTGGTTGTATCCATATGTTGCATTGACTTGGGTTGCTTCAACGTTAAGATCACCTGGTTGTTGCATCATAAAACAATTCTGAGTTTGATGATCTTGTTGTAAACAAATCCCGCAAAGCTGAGCTACTTGTTCAGGTGCTGCAGTTGATGTCGTTATTCCTGCAGAAAGATTAACGAGCATATTAGATATTTCATTTAGCTTTTGCTCAACATTAAGTGCATTCAAACTAGAAGGGATAGAATTTCTCTCGGAGGAAGAGTTATTTTGGCAATTATTTGCCCTTGTTTGAAGCAGTAGCCTTGCTCGGGTGATGGAGAGATCTTGTAGAGCTCCACCAGCTGCCACATCTACTTATTTTCTATCAAATGGGCACATCCCATCGTAAAAATACTGGATTACGGTTTGGTCTGCCACTACATGTGTGGGGCAAACTTTCTGCAACTCACGAAACCTTTGGTGATACTCACTAAAGCTTTCGTTGCTCTTTTGTTGGATAGCAGCTAAATTCTTTCTAGCTACCCCTACTTTGGTCGCATTCCAATATTTGTTGAGGAACATTGAGGACATCTCAGCCCATGTGTGAACGGTATTATGTGGTAGGCTATAAAACCAATTCTGAGCTGCACCCTCAAGGGACCATGGAAACACCTTCAGCTTGGCTCTCTCAATAGGGATGGCGGCTGGTTTGAAGATGTCACATTGAACATGCAAATTCCTTAGATGTTTGAATGGGTTTTCATTTGAATGGCCGTGGAATTTGGGGAGGTTAGCTATCATATTGGTCTTCAGGGACCAATCATTCGGTATAGGGGGTAACTGGATACAAGAAAAGGTATCATGTTATGCTGCTCTGTTCAGTTCCCTCATAGACGGTTCTGGTCGATTTTCTGCCATGATTGGAACCTGTACTTCATCTTGGCCTGCGGCTTGGCCAAACTCGTGGTCAAGCTCGTAGTCAAAACTGCAAAAACAAAAAAAATAAAAACAAAAACTATAAAACACTGTTAAAAATCCCTAGCAACGGCGCTAAAATTTGATCGCCTGTCGAGAGCGTCAAATGTAGTTGCGTAAATGATAAAGAATAAGGGGTGAAAATACAACTTATCATAACCACAATGGGCTTGTAGATGGTGGTAAGAGGATCGTTCACAGGGATTTTATTGGTGCGTAGCTCTTGGTTGACTTCCCGTCACTGATGATTGGTTGATGTGATTCCTGAAACTCAAAGTAAAAATAAAACAAATAAACAGTTCAAATGAGCTAGGCCACTAGCTTGGCCTAGACAAAATGACAATTTTTTAAAAACAGATGGAAATGATTCCTGGTAAGGGCAACTCGTGTGCTTCATTTCTTACACTTTGATCATCGATTCAATGATTTTAATCTCTAACTTTATAGCATTGCTATAGAACGCAAGGGCACCTATACATTCCTACTTCCCTCCTCTTCTAATTATCCGGTGGGTGCTCCCTCTCCTGATAATCCTAACCAAAGAGCGCCTTGCTGGATAAARGGCTTACTCATTTGGCTATTGTCTTGAGAGGAATAATATGGCGCAGTCTTTCTCAATGGCATAGGGGAAGACAATGCCTAACTCAAGCTTACCTCTCAATTGAGGCCTTCGGTTGTCAATCGGGTCTGAATTATATTGCTTATTTTCACCAATCTCCACGGGACTGGCTGTCTACTTCACCTATCTGGTTTCACTCGTCCTCTTGAAGCCTGACTACAACTCACAAGCTAAATCTAAGAGTGGTCAATTCTTTTTTTCAACAAGGAAGCGATTTGTTAAACTAGAAAATAAATAATTACAAGGATAAAGATTATGAAGGACATTTAGATCTCACGAAGCATAAGAAACTTAGCTCAAAAGCCCTTACTAAGAATGAGTGTTTAGCCGAAAAAACTCATGGAAATAATTGAAAATTCTAATTGCATAAATAAATTAAATCTGTAAATTCCAAAATTGGAATTTCTACAGAGGAAAAACTAAAAACTTAATTGATGTTTGTCCAAGAGAGAGGGGAGAAGAAGAGAGAGTCCCCTTCTACAAGGAATTCCAACAGCCTTTTAAAAGTTGTCTCTTAATCTAATTCTACCTCTTTCAAGATAGAAACAAAAAGATAAGGATAAAAGATAAAGATAATTATTTTTGAAAATAATTGTTCATAAAAAGATTAATTCCGAAATCTCTCAAATCTCTCTGCCTTACAACTGCCAACCTACTCTGTCATCTCACACTGCCAGCTTGCGTCCTTATGTCTCCTAGCCCAAGTTGGTCTCTGTTGCGACTGTCTTGGCCAAGCCCGCGGCCAAGCCTGCGGCCTAGACTGTCTAAAATTCCAGCTTTTCTCCATCTTCATTGATTCCTTTGATTGTTTGCTCCTCCAAGTAAAACTGCAAAAGTATATGGAGATCATAGATATGAATAGATTTATTGCCCAAATTACAAGTAATTAAGACAGTAAAACCATGAGAAAATAACACTTAATCAGTCGTAAAGCTGCCTTTGATGAACTCAAGAGGAAGTTAACCACAACACCAATCATACAAGCTCTAGAATGAAGTCTTCCCTTCGAGATAATGTGCGATGCAAGTAATTCAGCTATTGGTGCTGTTATAGGCCAAAAATGAGGGAGCGACCCACATGTCATCTACTATGCTTCCAGGATGCTAGATGAAGCAGAAAAGAACTACACTACTACTGAAAAAGAGTTTCTTGCCATAGTTTTTGCTTTAGAATTTTTTTGTTCCTATTTATTTTGTACTAAAGTAATTGTTTATTCTAACCATGCAAAGCCTCACTTGATCAGATGGATCCTACTATCATAAGTAGAAATTCATGACAAGAAAGGCAAGGAGAATTTGGTAGCTGACCACTTGAGTCAGATCATGCAAGAAGAAGATCCAACCCCATTGCGTGATGAATTCCTGGATGAACATCTACTTCAAGCCCAAGAAGTAAGACCCTAGTATGCTGACATCAACAATTACCTTACAACTAGGAAATCTCATGGTGATTACACATCATATGAAAAGGCTAAGATAAAGAGCGACTCAAAGTATTATGTCTTGGATGAACCGTATCTTTGGAGGCACTATGCAGATCAGATGATTAGAAGATGCATAGTAGAAGAGGAGGTATCCTCTGTTTTAAAATTCTACCACACCTTTGCGTGTGGGGAACATTTTGGCTCCAAAAGAACAACTTTGAAAGTCTTGGAGTCGGGATTTTGGCCCATACTTTTTAAGGATAACTATTTGTTTTGTAAAGTATGTCCACCTTATCAATGAGTTGGTAGAATAGGGAGAAGAGATGAGATGCCTCTAAATAAAATTATCACATGTGAAGTACTTGATGTTCGGGGCATAGACTTCATGGGACCTTTTCCCAATTCCAATGGCAACATTTATATTCTACTTACTGTTTATTATGTGTCAAAGTGGATAGAAGTTAAGGCCACTCGATCCGATGATGCAAAAAATATTGTCTCCTTTATTTGTACTAACATCGTAAACAGGTTTGGAACACCCAAGGCTATCATTAGCAATAGGGGTACACATTTTTGCAACAGGATCACAGTGGCTATGTTCAAAAGGTATGGGATCAACCGCAAGGTCTCGACTGCCTATCATCCACAAATCAATAAGCAAGCCGAGGTCTCCAATAAAGAAATAAAGTACATCCTAGAGAAGACTATCAACTTGAACAGGAAGGACTAGAGCCAGAAGCTATACAATGCTCTATGGGCGTATAGAACCACAAATAAGGTTCTGATTGGAACAACACCGTACATACTAGTCTATGGGAAAGCATGCCACCTATCAGTAGAGATGCAACACAGAGCTTACTGGGCCATTAGGAAATGCAATTTGGAATTGGAAGCAACAAGGGAGTAAAGGAAACTCCAACTTCAAGAGTTGGAAGAGATGAGACACAACACCTACTCCAATTCAGTCTTGATCAAGGCCAAGAACAAAACTCTCCATGATAAATTTATTGTCACTATAACTTTTTTAGATCTAAACTTTTCTCTAGGAAGTTGAAATCCAGATAGACTGGACCATATAATGTTATTGACATTTTTTTACCATGGTGTAGTTGACATCAAGAGCATGAACCGCAACCACATTTTTAGGGTTAACGGGCAGCGATTGAAACCCTTTTATGAAGGTTTCCATGAACACGATGTGGAGGAACAGAACACTGAGGAACCTCCACACCCTGAAACCACAACCTAAGCATCACTATGTCGAGCCTAAGACTTAAAACAAAGGCGCTACTTGGGAGGCAACCCAAGTTTCTTTTCCAATTTTCTCTTTATTTTATTTCTTTGTATATTTAATTATTTTCATTCTGTATATGTTATTTATGTCATTTCATAATTGATTTTATTTTTATATTTTTTTCCTTTATTTCTTTGATTATTTTTAATTTTCTAAAGGCAACATTTGCACTTCTTGGTAACAGAATTTGGGAGAGAGAAGGAGCATCATTACGCTTATTGGGCAAGATGAAGAGTTCTAACGGGAAAAATAATCTCATTTAAATACCACTTTCTCAACCGTTACAGCCCACTTCTCTTTCGCAAACTCTCCAGCTCCCTCTAGAGCATGATTTCCTTCTCCTGCTTTCATCTTCTCTCTCCCACAACCACCTTCCAATCACAACAATGGCCATCAGCAAGTCTGCCACCCATTGTGGAGGAGGAACTCCACTTTCAACCACTGGTCACCCAGTCCGACAGATCACCGCCTGTTCACCATCTTCCTCGCGGTCATCCCTAGGTTCATCATCCACCGTTGTAACTGATCCGGCCACGACGGTTGTGATCTACAGAGCTCTGCAATCACCCGTCCCTTATCCGGCAGACTCGTCGTCGTTGGGCTCAACTTCTAGTGACTCGGATGACGAGGGAGTCCAAGAGATGATTAAAAAGGTTGGTCTCCACTGATAAAGGAAAACCCGTTCACATGCACCAACGTTGCAACGCCCCACTGTGGAAACATCCCCTTCGTTCCTAGTGGGCCCAATCAGAGTTCCTACTTCCGCCTCGCCGCCGCAACTAGCAACGCTAGCCTCCACAGCTCCTTCACAACCCTCCGAGGTCGCTTTCACCATCCTAGTGGCTGGGGTTAGCAACCTAGTAAGTCCAACCACCACTGCATTCGCCACCACTCCTCTGGCAGCCGAGCCAATTGCCACGACACCTATAAGGGTTTCTAGGTAACATCAAAATATTGAGCACAGAGCCCTCCTCAGATGGGCTCTCGGGCGATTCTGACACTGCCTCTGATCTAAACTTCAATGCTAAGAAGACGGCCACTGAGGAGCCAGATTCTGATTTCGGGGAATTAGAAACATTAGCTAAGCGATTGTAGTGCCTGGAGCGCAAGATGGCCGAGCCAGCTGTCGAGCCACTACTAGAGGAAGAGGATTGGGAGTTGGATACAGTCTCTCCAGTCGTCCCTTATCCACCTCCCACACAACCAAAGAAGAAGAAGAAAGTCACTACCAAAGCACAATAGGGCAAAGCACAAGAAGCAGCAACAGCTGCGAGAAAAAGGCTTGGAAAAGACCTACTCCAATGGATGCCAATGGTCCAGAAAAGCACAAATTGCTTCTAGGGCTAGAATCGACTCCAAACTTGGGCAAGTAATATTTCTTCTCTCTACTCTTAAGGGTCACTTGACATTTCTTAGTAAAACCTTGTATGATACAATGAATTCATTGCTTATTATTGTTGTGCCTCCTTGTGCTGTTTTGGATTATGCCTTGTTAGAAAAGCTAGGATTGCATGATAGGATCCGTAGGTTTATTTCTAATATTGGTTGGGAGGTCTTCTTTGACCTCAAGCATCCTGACTTTATGGAACTTTGCCTGGAGTTCTATACCACTTTTAGGTTTGACACAAAGAAGCTAGGAAGTATGAATTTAGGTGTTCCCTTAGTGGTCAATTTTAGGTTGATGAACCACACACACAATCTCTCTCTCAACCAATTCAACCTACTTCTAGGTCATGTCATAGAGGAGTCACTGCACTCTTCTGAGTATATTTCTGCTTTGACTGAATACCCCTCAATAGAGCTTTTTTAGCAGAATGCTGCCTTTCAAGAGTTAATTGGGAATCCAAATGCCCAGTACAACTCCAGAGGATCTAAAGGTCATGAGTTGCAAGACCCTACCCTTAGGATCCTCCATAGATACCTGTCTCTTACCTTTTCAGGTAAGATAGGTAAACGTAGCATTTTGGTTGTGCAGGAGCTCTTTCTCCTATGGTGGATGTACAAAGGCCTACGGGTCAGCTTGGGATATTAGTTAGCCACACAATTCCAGTCTGTGCATGCTAAGGTGAAAATGATGGTGATGGGTTTTGTCATCACTCATTTGGCAGTTAAGGCTAGTTCTCTTGATGTGAATTCCTATAATTTGAATTCTATTTCTTTAATTAAACCACTTGATCTTTGGTCTAGAAGGAATGAGTTTCTTCCATCTAGAGAAGGGTTTTTTTCTTTTGATGAATATAGGTTTTACAGTCAAGGTGGAGTAGATCTTCAGTCACAAGAATAAAGGGAAGTACAAATTCCCTCTACTGGATGCTTAAGGCAACCCTGTTCTACCCCATGATGAAGATCAGCCCACACCAACCCTATCTCTTTGGCACCTCTTGCCGACAGGACTGAGCATCTCTATGAACTAGTTGAACTCCAACAACAGACTACTAGAGGCCTACTAAAGGAGGTGGGACATCAGGATAAAATGCACATGCACATGTTGCACTGCAAGCATCAGTTTGGAGTCAGTCTCCATGTTCCAGGATTTCCAATCCCAAGCCTTGATGATGAGGAGCAATACCCTCATGTCCCGCCCGTTTGATTCCAATTGAATCCATCCCTACTCCCTCCCAGGTTTTATCCTTCCTCTGCCATTTTTTATTTTCTCTTTCTTTTCAAATTGTTTGACAAAAATCCCCTCAAGTATATAGTTTTCAAACCTCTCAACTAAATCAAACTAACATACATTGCATAGATCACATAAATGAGCAGTCACACCACAATTCATAAATGAAAAACACCTGTTAATTCTTGTATCAATTTACTTGCACATATTCTGATGATCAATTTTAAAACCCTCTGTGAGATTTAAGCCTGATTTTCCTTGAAAAATCCCCTCAAGTATATAGTTTTCAAACCTCTCAACTAAATCAAACTAACATACATTGCATAAATCACAAAAATGAGCATTCACACACCACAATTCATAAATGAAAAATACCTGCTAATTCTTATATCAATTTACATGCACATATTTTGATGATGATCAATTTTTAAAACCCTTTGTGAGATTTGAGCATAATTTTCCTTGATTGTGTGCATCTATGTACTGTATGGATCATGACATTGCATTACACCTTGAGTGAACACGCCATAAGACTTGGGAAAGCAATAAAATGACAGAGGCCATTTGTTAAAATCATTTGAGACCTTTTTCTATGAATAAACATGTTTTTTTGCCCATTGTCAGCCCCTTGAGCCTTTATCAAAGTTTTCTTGATTGCCCCTTTGTATTTATTTCTAAATTCTAGTAGGCACTCTAGTAGTAGATAAGGGTTTTTGATGACTGATAGGTAGAACATAGAATGAATTTTATGATGAACTAAGAATTTCGATTATAGGTCTATAAGGGTTTTTGTTAGGTATGTTGTGATGTAACTACTAAGGGAAATAGGTTAAATAAAGAGTAAAAAATTGTACAAAATCATCAGTTGCTGCTCATTGTTAATATTCGTATTATAAAAAAAAATAAACCAGCAACATTCCACATTGCTAATGAATAAGTGCGAGGAAATTAGTTTTGTTCTCCTTCTTCTACTGCATGACTCTCCCCTTTATTCCTCACTTTTGTTGACTATCACACCCAACCTAAACCTACCATAAAAGTCCTCTTGATTATTGATTGTCCATGCATTTTAAGATCTGACTCTTAGTAGACATACAATTTTGATGTGCTTGCACACATTTGATGATTGAGAGCATACACCACACCTAAACACAGCGTGAGTGTAAACACTATCTAGTGAGGTTAATCTATGAATGCGAAGTGAACTGAGTATAGTTTCACTACTGTGTATAGTGAAATGCAGAATTACCCCTAGGTGTTGTGCAAGTTTGATTTTGTGGTTAATGAGTATGATTTTTTGTATCTTTGCTAGTTGTTGGGCATTGTTCAGTGTTGAGAGAGTTTTTAGTTCTTCATTGTTTTAAAAATGCTTGAGGGCAAGAATCGGTTAGTGTGGGGGATTTTGATTAGTAGCTATTTTTGCTACTTTTTCATATCTAAATAATAGTGATTTTGTATTATGATGCTATTGAAAAATATTATTTTTCTCCCTTTTTGCAGAAAAGGGACAATTCAAAGTATTTAGAAGAAAAAAGGTACAAAGAGAACTTTACGGCCCATTTGGAGCAAAGAGTTGTAGAAGGCTTAGGACGTTTTCTCCATCTAGGCCATGATCAGCCCAGGCATGCGTTCAAGCCCACCTACAAAAGCCCATCTAAAGCGTAGCAGAACTTTTCCAGCAGAGGTCTGCAATAGAGTAGAAGTCAACTAGACTTCCATCACTTGAAGAAGAAGTATTGCAAGAGGAGAGGAAGACTCAAACCCTAGACGACGCCTATATAGACACAAGCAAACTAAAGTCAAGGGCATCGAGGATTCCGGGGGAAAAAAATAGATCTTCAAACACACCGTTGATTGAAGACCGCAAGACAATGTTTCTTATTTTGTTCACGCTTTCTTTCCTTTTTATTCCAAACATTGTTATGACTATTATGCGTAGCTAAGTATTCAAATTCTTGGTGAAGACTTAAGGTTTCAATGTTGATCTCTGTGAGATCTAATGAACTTAATATTTTCTTATTCGTATTCATTTGATTCTTGGTTGATTGTTCATCTTATTTATAATTGATTTAGGAAGTAGCTAATCTTAAATTTGTTAAGATAAGTATTTTTGGCATAGGTCAGGCGTTTGTAATCACGTTTTGATCTAAGTATTGCAGACGAAAACTCGGGTTCGCCTAAGGTTAAGAATCAAACGATTTTGGTTAAAGAGCTGGGCGTCCTAGATCCTGCTCTAGAATAGTCTTTCCCCAAACTTCATCAATCACTCTAGTTAAATTCTATAAGCGTATCTTAGGGTTGTTAGAGGGGTTAGGATTATTTGATAAGAGAATCTTCAAGTAACTTGATATATGAGGAGAGTAGGAGTTCTAAGCGAAAATGAATTCTATAGTTGTTCTACGAATTGGAATTGACTATTTTAGCATCAATGATTAGGAGATTAATATTGGAACCTCAATTAAAGTCTTCACCAAGAGTTTTTTCTCATAATCGAATCTCAACTCGCTTTGTTTAATTTGCACTTTTAAATTGTTATTCTAGGTCTTGAAGTACATTTATTAATTATCCATCCAAAGCTTTTCTTGGTTTTGAAACCACCACTTTTACTGCTTTTTACCTTGTTAACTAAGATTAAATCAGTTCTCATTGTCTCTATAGAATGATCCTTTTCCAATATCGACAGTCTTTTTTTGTAGTTTAGTGTCTAGTGTTAGTTGCAATTGAATTATTTTTTTTACGGTATCAGTTATCTATTACCAAAATTAAATATGTTATAAAATGTATTATTTTTTTAATTTCTTTAGACAAATCTTTTCAACTTTTCTTATTATTTGCATACGAGGTTGTAATTAAACTTCCTAGTGCGTGTCATCTTTATTTTTTATTCTTTTTTGAAAAGAAGATTAGAATTAAACAATATTGTTGAATACATAAGGTGCGATCACCTCAGGGTATACCCCTATCTAAATTTTTTCCAAACCGGAAAATAGACCAGACTTAGCTAGATTGTGTGCAGGCACATTATTGACCCTCCTAACATGCAGATAAGAACACGATGCAACCTTCATCTTTATGACGTAGATCATGTGTTCGATCCATAGTATTATAATGATAACCAGTATTTTTAGAACCGGACCGGACCGACCGATCTGACCGGTTCAACTGGGTTTTTTTGGCTTTCCGGTCCGATTCGGCCTATCGGAACGGAAATACATGTGAACCGGGTTAGACCATCCAAACCGGCCAGTTTTTTGACAAGCAGCGAATCGAATTGAACCGGCTGGTTCGATGTGAAACACCAAAATGAAGTCGTTTTGGTGTTTTTTTTTACAAAAAATTTTTGTGGAAAATTTGATGGGCCGGCCCATTATAGGCATGGGCCAGCCCATCAGAGGCCCATAAGAATTTAAAAACCAGTCGGTTCAATCCCGTTCAATTATATAATTTTGAACGGTTCGATGTGTGTCCGGTTCAAAATAGTCTAATGGTTCAATCCGGTTTAACCCAGTTGAACCATAAAATTTTTCGTTTCCGGTTCGCTGTCCGGTCCGGTTCCGAAAACTATGATGATAACTAACAATATAACGAATATTTTTAAAAAAAAAATTTATTACATTACCTAGCACATATTAGGGTAAACTACATAATTATTTTTATAGTTTCTAAAATTTTCACTTCGGACACTATAGTCTTAAGACTTACATTATAGACCCTATAATATCCTAGTTTTTTTAATATAAACATTATAAGTACTTAAAAAATAAAAATAAATAGTAAAAAGTTGCAAAAAAAACTTAGAAATATTGGAGGAAAATGGATAACCATAAATATTTGATCATTACATTATAAAAAGAAAAAAAAAATCAATCTCTCTTTTTAATTTCTCTAACTTAGTCCTTTAAAATTGTTCAAACTCATTAATCAACTTAAAAAATATAAAAATATAGCAAAAATAGCTACTAATCAATAGCAATATTGATTTTTATATCTTTTAGGTCTTGTATGGGTTTTATTTTTTATTTTTAACGAAAAAATTACTAGTATTTTTCCATACCTAGGATTCAACTGTGAACAAATGACAAGTTAAGAATTATAATTGTACATAAAATATATTAAATAAGTATTTAT
>NBIL01011196.1:0-13619 GCA_002752925.1 Viola pubescens var. scabriuscula
CTCTTTTGAGAATTTATTTTGTTCTCTTACCAAGCTTAGTGGTGAATATATCATAGTAACATGCACCGATCGAAGAATTGAAAAAACCATATTAAAAAAGTTATTCTTTTTTATAATTCGATGATACTCGTACAAAATTAATCTTTTATTCAGAAAAAATAGAAATAATACTCGTAAGTAAAGACTGACGGAAAATAGAAATAATATGCATCAATAACAACACCAAGCTAATTAACTTGCTGTACCTATTCTCTTTGCTTACAGGTTTGGCAAGTTCTAACATAAATGAGAGGCTGACAAGTTTAATGGTTTCATACTAAAAGCAAACACAGTTTTTTTTCCTAAACGCATGTCACTAAACAGAGGTCTCAATCAAATAACAAGGAGATGTCCCATACAGAAGGCAGAGCAGCCCTTTACGAGCACAAAGAACATCCATTAATGAATTCCTTACATTCCACATCTTGTTGATCTGCAATTCTTTTATTAAATTACCGTCCTAAAATATTAGCAGAAATTTGAGTTCAAATCACACCTCCGACTGTCAAAAAATAATTAAAAAAAAATACCATCCTTAACTTGAAAACGTCTAAGATGGTACCACTAATTACACTTTACTAGGAATTTTAAAACGTTTAGTGAAAAAAAGATCTCTAGCCCAAATTGGAGACCAGGAAAGCATAGTAAGAAAACTAGCCATGCTTCCATAGACAATCTGCTTTGGTGGTTTAGGACTCAAAACTTTCTTGGCTACATACCTTGCAAATGCTGCAGCATCCGTTGGCTTACCCTCCTGCGATGCAGCTGCTCGCGCCGCGATAGAATCCTTCAAATCTTTATACAGTTTCCAATCATTATATTCTCCTAAACTCTCCTTGTTGGCCTTCCCTAAATTGGATTTGATCGCGCCGGGGAGTACTAAGATCACATTGATCCCGAAAGGCCTTAATTCGACTCGGAGGCTGTGGGATATGGCATGGACCGCTGCCTTACTTGAACAATAAGACCCTGCCCATGGGGTAGGCACCAACCCTGTCACACTCCCTATGTTCACAATGCTGCCACTCCTTCGATTCGCCATGTGGGGAACCACATTTTGGACCAATCGTAGTTGCCCTAATGTGTTAATTTCCCAAGCTTTTCGGATCGAATCCAGGGGAAGCTCGGCCAGAGGGCCCGTGCATCCAATTCCAGCATTGTTGATCAATATGTCAATGTGGCCGCGCTTTGATATGATTTTGTTCACCGCGGTTGTCACACTTTCGTCGGATAAAACATCGAGCTCGAGCGTTTCAATGTTGTCCGATTCTAGACTGGACATGTCATTGACGCGATCGGTGATATCTGAGGCATAGACATGGCAATTCTGCTCGGCGAATGCCTTGCAATACTCATAGCCAATGCCACCAATGGCGCACCCCGTGACAAGAACAACCTTAGAGTCACTCATCATAGTTCTTCAGTTAATTATGTTGTTATTTCGAGACTAACTAATAATTAGCGCATCCTTATAAGATTAAGGAACCATGATTTAATCCGCCGGCTACGGTCTTTTTCATAGCTCTTGAGAAATATTCTTAGAAGATGCTAAGATGCTTACATTTGCTAGATGAAGAAAGGCTGGCCAGAGACGGTGACTTTTAACTAATGTTATTATTACAATTTTCTTTGGTATTGTATTTTGCTTGTTGTTTTTACATGTAAATTGTTGAGTAATGGGCAAAATTTGGTTAAATTCTCAACAGAAATTAGTTGAATTTCAACATTATAAAAATTAAAGTTGTCCGTGCTCGTAAGAGTTTTCACCAAGAGTTAGTTAATGTGAATGTTTTGGTAATGGTACGTCAAACGTAGTTATTAGAATCAAACCGGGCATTAAACCGCTCGAATTCTTGACTTAATAGTTCAATAGTTCAATCAGGTTTGACAATTGAGTTAATAGTATCGAGTAGTCGGCTCACTGGTCGAACTGACTGGTCCAGTTTTAATAAATATGAAAGGAAGAGTCAAATGGTGAGACACCAATGATGAGTTTATAATGTTCAAAAATAAATATGTCAAATTGATATATAGCAGGAAATCATGTAAAAGGAAAACTAGAGTGTTTGTGTTGAGGGTTGAAGTTAGAGTAAGGTTGATACTGCATTATTGATAGACAAGATCATCTAGCAGTCCAGTAACAGCAGCAGAGCAGCAGGGTACGTGTAGCAGCAGAGCCACTTTGTCACAAGTTCACAACACAACTTCATGTACATGGAAGAGAGAGGAAAGTCATCTTAATTGCTTGGTTGCTAGCTAACAGTATGACTTTTAATTTTGTGTAAGAACTTACAATTCCGACTGGTCCCCGATTTTAGCAGTTGGACAGCCGGTCCGATTAGATTCTAAAAACAGAAGCTTTTGTTATAAGAAACGGAAGATTTCCTATAATATTTGTTCTACATCAAAACTTACTAATATTATAACCCTACTTAATGTTTAAATTTTTTGATTCGTTTGAGCGTTGTCAAGACTCGACGAGAGATGATTATAATGTTTGATTTTAAATAAAAAAATATTAGTTTGTGTACTTTGGGGAAAGTTTGTACTTCTCTATTTATTATTTTTATTATAAACAACTAGCAATATGTAATTTAGGAAGAATTAAAATAATTATTGAGGAAAGGCTAGTGACTAAACTTTTTTGTTTTTCAATGAAAAATGAGATTTCATTTTTTAAAGTAAACCTATGGTATATTTTTTTTATAAACGGGGTGAAATTTAAACATGAATTTGAGTATATTTTTACCACCAACTAGATAATTAATGATTTTTGTTATTTGATTGAACTTTAAACAACAACAAAAAAAATTAACATAGGAGAGTTATTTTAAACGCTGCCAAAAGAACATCTGATATCTAATTAATTCCTTCTGCTGAAATTAATTGCGATCTTGACATATGAAAAGTACAAGAAACTTGTTGTTAACCTCATTGAACTATTGCTCGCATTCCAACCACAAGGAGCTTTAAATGGATTTTGGAATTTGTTTCTCCCCACACACGTACTCAATTAAGGCAAGCTCATTTTCCTTGTGGGAAAAGAGAAGCAAACAACAAGATTTATAAATAATGAAATACTACTAATAATAATATATTATAAGACTATATATGTTCGAGCATTGCTCAGTTTTATAGAGGTTTTAGAGGGGATGATTATATTCACGAGTATCCTCAATACTCTTTCTAGATACGAGATTATTCATATTCGAACATTATTCAACTTTAAAGGGGATAATTCTCCTCACGTAGTTTGAGTCGGATATAAAGAGAATGACTTTCCGCCCAATTCGTCAAACTAGAACTTAAGACTCGATCAGACTTTACGATTAATGGAGTTAATGAACATCTCCAATTGACTCTAACTTAAAACGCTTTCACACTTTATCATTTACGGTGGAGTTAATGGATGAGGATGAAATTGAAGATTGGGGGTTGGCTGGGAGCAGAGTAGCACTACTCCTTTCACGTGGGAACATAAAATCCAATTCATTCCAACCAGAATCTAAACACAAAGATCCTAATAATTCGAAATTCCCAACAATAGTCAACACCACCACCGAAAAACAAAAAACAAAAAAATAACCTAAAAGTGGATTGCAGACAGCAACATCACTAAAGGGTAAGGACTAAAGACACTGCAAAAAATTCTTTTTTCTTTCCTTGGTGGAGATGGATTGATGATAATAACTGGTAAATGTAAAATCTTTTATCAATGTGTGAAATTAAAGGTTTTTAGGCTCTTCCCTTTCTGTAAGAGCATATACTTTGTCACCAATAAAGTGCTAATTTCTGCTGCTGCTGCTGTTTCTGCTGTATCCTCCATTAACAACTCTGCGACTTCTTCTGCAACTTACTAACCTCATTACTGCATGTAACTAGCTTTTACCATTCCTCCACCAAAAATTTCCAATTTTTTCACTGAAATGTCATGGTCCATATAGGCCAAAATGTGACGTCTCATTCAACAAAACAAGATTCTTTTTCTAGGTCTACTTTTAGTCACCACAACAGCTAGCTACCCATTTTGGTTTTTGGTTTTTGGTTTTTCATTGCCAGGATCTTGAATAGATTTATTTATTCATTCTATGGAGGGGGGAAAAGCTGGCACTAGTCTACACATCTAGTGCTGCTGATTATAATAAATATATAGGGATTGTTTAAAAATTACAAGAACCCTACTAGATTTTGCACCACAAATGGAGAAGAGAAACTAAGCAAAGATATATATATAGGAAAAAGATATACAAGGAAAGCAAGAAATGGCCAGACCTAATAACTCATCTTGACGCCATCAAAAGACACTAATCAATCACCAAAACATACACATTCCTATGACCCCTATGTTGTCTGAAAAGATGGTGCAAACAGAGAAAGAGCTCTGCAGGAAAAAGAAGATAGAAATGAATTGTTTTTTTTCAAACAAGAATCCAAAACATTCTTAGGATCTGTTTGCGATCGATTTCTATTTTTCTCCGTCATAGATTCACTGATCAAAACAGTTTCTAGCAGAAGCAGTTTTGTTTCGGCAATTGAATCTATGGTGGGGAAGAACTCAACTCGATCTCAAACAAAAACTTACAATTAGTTACAACAAACCAACGAACTTAATTGTATGAATTTTGAGGTGCCATTCAGGTCTGCTACAGCCTACAAGGCCCAGGAAACATGGAATCAAAATATAATCTGCTTTTTTTTTCTGTTTTCCACTTTTGCTTTGTCTTAACAGCAACAATACAAAAGAATGAAAAAAACTAATTAAGAGTGGTGTTAGTTTCCTATGGAATTTGGGCATTTTTCTAAAGGGGTGCAAGATAGCATTTTGACTTTTTGACATTAATTTTGACAACGACACCCACCCACCCACCAAACTGACTTAAACTCCATTTGCATGGCATGGCCAACCAGCTAAACACAATTAGCTGAATTCCACCTAAAAGTAGTGATAAACCCAATTTGTATGCCTAGACAAGATGGATGAATTGTAGGGATAATTGGAACCATCATTAACAGCACATAAATATTCGACCAAAGTGTGATATCATCCCACATTAATGCAAATAAATAAAAACAAAAGATTAGTGGGTGTCCATTCAGGTGAGAGTGGGCTATCAGCTATGATAAATATTGTTTTAAGTTTTTAACCCATAATAATAATTATTATTATTATTATTATTATTATATCCATAATAAGGTCTTTCCAAATGCAATAAAAAACCAAAACAGAAAAAAAAAAACATACATTTGATTATCCTTCCAATTTAGCTTCATCACATCATCTGCCCATCCTCCTCCCTTCTTCTTATCCTAAAGAACCAATCTTGTGCTTGCTTGTACCTGAGGACAATCCCTACCTAGTTGAGTCAGAATAGCAGGAAAAATAAAAGCAACAGAAAAATCAAAAGTGAATTATAAAAAAAAAATGAAACTATTGTGTTTTTGTTTGATATACTCATATACATATTGTAACATTGTGGTGGATTACAAGAACCCAACAGGACACCAACAAAATACCAAAATCTTGTATAAGCCCCAACCTTACACAAGCCATTCCACCAGCTGCAGTTATGACTGAAATGGTATCCTAATTGGGTCCATCAACAATATAGCCCAAAGCCCAAGCCCAGGCCCAAGAGAGAACATCACGTTATGGCCAAAATGTTCAAAACAAGACTCATGGCAACAATATCAAGAAGTTTGGGAGTAGTATTTATTATTTAAAATAATTTTTATCTTTTCCTTTGACAAAAAAAGAGTTCAAACTTCAAAGTTTAGATTTATCAGACAAGTTAAGAATGAAAAAAAGAGAATAATTTCAGAAATACAAAAGAATCAAATATATCTCTAATGCAAGGTTAAGAAAATACTTACTTTGTATTTTACAATATGAACATAGTTCATCATTGTTCCTGCGGAATCACCAGAAGTACATCTTCTTTATCATGAGCACCTTCCTTGATCTCGCCATTATCTTCATTAACCTCCTCACTCATTTCTTCTTTACCATCTCCTCCCTTCTCACCCTCCTTATCCTGACCATCAATCCCACCTTTCAAATTTTCAACATTCTCATCCCAGCTTCCGGATCGTTTGACATGTTTACTTACTTCGTCAACTTGAATTGGGTTCATCCTCTTAACAACATCAGAATCTCCATTTTCATAACTTGCACGACCAATAAATCCAGAACTACACCAACCATTGAATCCACTAAAGATATTATAAGCACAACCAACATCGTTTGCCCATGGAAAATCATAACCATTTGGATGAATTGCGCTGCATGGCAAAACGAGTGAGTGTCCATGGACACACTGGATTGGAATTGCATGGCAAGGTGCATAATGAGAGAAGCTGCAATCAAACCTGTTATTGTTTATAAGTCCACATCCACCTGTACCATAACTTGCACCGTTCTGGTTCATGTAGGACTTATCAAGTTTTGCCTCCTTTGGCTCAGCCCTCTTTACCTCCACATTATTGCCATTCAGCATATAAAACCGGTTCTGCAGAACAAAGTCAGCAGCATCTTTTGAATCATATGTAACAAATCCAAACCCCCTCGGCCTGTTCGTTTCTTTATCACGTACCACAGCAGAGTCTATGATTACACCAAACCTGGCAAAGAAATTCTTAAACTCTTCCTCCATCAAGTTATGTGGCAGACCCCCAACAAAAATCTTAGTCATAATTTCAGGACTGCCATACCCATTTTGGGGTCTGGTTTTTGACTTTGCTGGTCTTACATCCACCTGCCAAAATCAAAACAGAGAAAATCAAGTAACAAAAGACCCAATTGTTTTAATTTTCTAGTACCAGAACAAAATATAGAACGGATAGTAAAAAACAAACTTTTCATGGAAAACTGACCTTCTGGCCAAGAATTGTATCTGTATGTGCATCCTGGAGAGCAATATCAACAGCTGATGAATCCTTGAAAGTAACAAAGCCAAATCCCCTACTAATACAAGTCTCTCTCGAATAGATAACAACAGCCTCCTTTACATCTCCATACTTCCGAAAGTAATTCTGTAAGATGTTTTCATCAACCTCTCTTTTGATCCCACCCACAAATAATTTGGATTCCATGTTCTTGAAAAAAACAAGAATGAGAAGAAATCTTCCTGCCTACAAGCTAATTAAAACCCCTGGAAGAGAGAATTTGCTTAAAATGGCGCTTAAGATTTTCCTTGTAGTTAGTGTTATCTGATATCTTCCTGCCTGTCAGTTTCTGATACAGTTTATACAAGAATCAACTTCTTGATTTTTGAAAGGATAATTCAAAAAAGATTTTAGAGATGATATATCTTTTTGGAAAAAAAATCTACTTTTTTTCCAGATATTAGGCGTGAAGAGTAAAACAGTCTCCTACCGTCTCAGTTTCTTCAGGTTTTCTAATACATTTATGACACTTTAAAATAAATAAATATGCAAACATACATGTAGGGATATATTATATTAAAAAATAATAGATCAGAATTTCGGAGATTCACTTAGATATTGATCTTCTCACTTATCCATCTTTTTTTTTTATAAGCCATTATCCTTTATTTATTTATTTATTTTCTCTCCAGAGAAAGCTTGCTCAGAGCTGAATTAATATGATTTAGGGTGCTATATGTCTTTCCTAACCTAGTTTGTTTGTTACCTTTCCCGTCTCAATCTAGCAGTCTCTTGTAATGTACATGCATGAAATTATAATTTATGCTTCACTATCTCTTCTTTTTTTCTTTTTCTTTTTTTGAGAAACCTGCTTTACTCTGATGATTCAGACTAGATGTGGAACTACACTACAAGTTAAATAAAACATAAGAAATAAGTATGAGAACTAGTTGAGTGCCAAACTGCAAAGAAATGGCAACAAAAGTTCAGGATTATGATGCAAGAACTGGGAAAGTTAAAACAAATATATATATAAGCAAAAAAAAGAGGGAAAAAACAACTGTTTGAAAGATGATTAGAAGGAAACCCAGAAACACAACACTTTGTTGCCATATTTGACTAAGATTATTTGTATTCATCAATTTAGCAAATTGTAATTGGCCAATGCTATTGTTTATATAGAAACATTTACAGATAAAGTGATAAACTTCAGTTTTTTTCAATCCCATCGCGAATATTTTTCATTTTGAGGGTATGGTATACTTTTTCTAACTGCTAATTCTTAATTCTTATCTCCAACAACAACCTGCTCAGTATGGAGGAACCATATTTCTAAATGTTATTATAAGCTTTCTTTTCCTCCCCCCAAAATCCTGCAATGAGAAAATGATACAATTTATAAGCAAATTTCAAATTGATTTCAACACTTTCAAGTTGCAGCCAAAGTAAGATTTTAGTGGGAAAATCACATGAACCAACACATTAAAAGTTGAATAACTCAAACTTATTTCAACCTTACACTGTTTTCTTTTTTCTTATCTTTCGTTCTTTTCTAAGTGGGGAGGTGGTTTTGGGGGAAGGGGTTTCCATATATAAAGATAGGAGCAGAAGAATTGAGCCCAATATTGAATCAGTGAATTCCAGTCCACAACAGCAAAACAAAATATGCAATGAAAATCTCCCATGATTTTACCGAACAGAGCACCATCGAAAAGATGGCCACTCAAACAATCCTAGTGAAATCATTCCAGTCTACAACAGCAAAACAAAATATGCAAATGAAAATCTCCCATGATATAATGTTTGAGAATAAAATGAACCTGGTGCAAACAGAATAGAAACGTTCTCGCAACTGGAAGACAATTCACGCGACAGGAACTTTGCAGCAGACTTCAAAGATATCATCTAAAGGCGCATGATCACCTGGCCTTTCATCTTTCCTGGCATACAGCAATTGTTTCCCTTTGAATACAAACATTCCTCCCTAAGAACCATGACAAACAATATCAATAATAAATAGAACTGGAAAAAAAGTTTCGTCAGTATGAGCATAGAATGATTGAACAAACCATTGGTTATTACATTGGTTATTACAAATGACGTAAAGATGCAGATCAAACCTGTTGAAAAACGCTACTTAGATCATCTGGAGTGGCACCTATGGTGTAATTTTTCATAGCTTTTTTCAAAGGATCAGATCTTGAAAACAACTTAGCCTGTCAAAACAACAGACATAAGAATGCAATTTGTAGTTAAGACGTGAGAAGAGAACTATTTCTCAACAAGCAAGGAAAGAGTTTTGCACTAACTGGATTGAACAGTGTACGTTCCAAGCCATAGTATAAGCCCAAGGCATTATATGCCTGCAATAAAAAAGAACCCCTTCAGTACTTACAATTATAAAGTCAAGCTGCCCAATAAATGGGAAAAATAATTTGACAAATAACAAACTGCTTTTGAAGAAAAATCATTTAACGTACAGTAATACCTTGCGGTCAGGATCAGCATACAGGCAATCCATTGGGAACGGTAACTGTCCATACATCAGCACAAATTAATAAACAACAACAATCCCAAAGAAATTATCTATTCTAAGGAAAAAGTGCCAAATGATCTGCAAAAAGTATACTTTATAAAGGAGGGAAGGCAATGCTATCCATGAATGACAATCCCAGGAAACTAATTCAAAACATCTGACCAGGTCTGTTATAGCAAAAGGAATAAGGCAAATAGGAATGCTCTAATCTAAGCTAAATAAACTACAATAAAAGTTCACCGGGAACGAAAAACCAATAGCAAAACTAAAATAACAGACAGAAACGGAAAATCCCGTCATATGACCACGATTCTTACATACAATAAAACAACTAAATCTGCCATCCATGTGGGTATGAGCAAATATTCAGTCAAGATTTTGATAGTCAGAGTTCTCTCTCTTAAAGAGAATGTATGGAGATCAGTTGTAGGAATCCGCCACTTTAGCCCATTGTTAAAGATATGGTGAGGTATGGTAGAGAGGTGATGTCTACTCACAGTTTTCCTTAGGGGAATTTCATTAGGTATGCTACGAATTATAGCGTTTAATTTTTATTCTTGAGATGCCATTTTTTTTCTAGAACTGTACTAATAGCAAATGTTGTAATGTTTCCAGAGTGTACATTTGCTGAATTAACTGAACTCTGTGCATGATCCTCTATATTTATTGTGATTGTGAGTATGTTAGGACATTGAAATGCTGTATAGTCTAGGAAGCAAGAACACCCTAACTCTCAGATGAGAAAGAAACGAAAACTGATTGCGATTGATGAGTCCTAGAAAACATCAGAAAAAGTCAGGGTACTTCTATTTTCTTATAATGTTGATGTTTCTGACAGACATCTCGTAAGGTGTGTAAGATCATGATTCATGACACAATGTCCATATCATAACGACCATGGTTATCATCCACCTAGAGTGGGCAGCCACCTTTAGGGTGGCCCAATCCAGACAGTTAACATCGATTTGTAACATATCCTTCAATCTTTTGTAAAGCTAATTTGTAATTTATAATCCATACAATAATGACCATGGTTATTGTTCATGTATCTATTCAAATACACAAAAATGCATAATAGTGATAAATGCTAAAGACCCTTAAATACTACGATACCATAGATTTAGAATTTAGAAGGTAACCATACCCGGTCTCCGAGGATCTGAGCTTTATCAGGCGTACCAACACCAACTGCAATCAGTTTGACACCAGCTGAATCAAACTTGGGTTTGTATTCTTTAAGTGAAGAAGCAAGTTCCCAACTTCAAGAAAATAGCAAATTATAAGAAATCACGATGCATTAAAGAACAAAATCAGTGGTGGAGACCGGAGATTGATTAACGAATTGGTTACCAAAAAAAGCAGCCAAAGTGTCTGAGAAGCGCAACAACAGCCACTCCCTGAAAACACAGAAGTGCGAACAAAATCAAAATCAAACTCAAAATAGAAATACAAAACAAAAATTCACACCTGAAACGGTAAACCCATACGTCGTTTTGGTCCCAGAGGTCTTTGAACAAGACGGGTTCGCCGGAAGAAGTGAAAACAGTGATGTCGCCGAGGATATCAGTGGAGTCCGAGGCGAAGTTGGAGGCGGAGGCTCCGACTGAAAGGGGTGGTCTGGGAAGACGAGGAGCGACGGAGAAACTGAGGGGTATTGAGTTGTAGGAGCGACCGGCAGCGGCGGCGGAGAGGGCGTGGAACTGAAGAGAAGGAAGCTTTGGAGGAAGGGGAAGAAGAGGTGGTGAAAGGGATTGCAGGGAGGAAGCTGAAGGGATCATGATTTTGGTCTGGGTAATTGGTTGGAGTTTAAAATTTCAAATATCAAAAACTAATTTTGAGAGCAAATGCCAAATTTGATGTGTCGTTTCGACGTTTCCAGTCTGAAAATGAGAGAGGATAATAATGTGGCGGGAGTAATTCCCACCTTAAACCTTTTCCTAATAATAATGAATAAATATTTATTTTAGTCCCTATATTTGTTTAAATTTTTTATTTAATCTTTATGTTTGATTTTGGTCGAAATTAATCCTCATATTTATATAATCTATTGAAATCAGTTTAATAGATTTAAATAAATTAATTTTTATTTTTAAGAAATTCCAAAACAAATGTTTATTTACTAATATTCTATCTTGCGTGATAATTTGGTCAAAATAATAATTATACAATATTTTTTCTTATCTTTGATATTAATTCTTCGTAGGATTTTAATAAAAACTAACATTTTTTTTGAATTTAAAAAAAAATAAAAGTTAATTAAATTAAGTCAATTTGATTGATGTAGTAAATTATATAAATATAATTATGATCAATTTCATCTAAGGACAAACCTTAAGGATTAATTTTAAAATTTTAGACAAATATAAGGACTAAAATAAACATTTAGCCAATAATAATATTTCTTTCTAGTGTTTTCCAAATGGACTTTAGCACATGAAAAAACCCACTTCCAGCCCTAATCCTCTCTCCAAGCTAACAAAATCAAGTTTTAATCACTTATTTTCTCTATCCCTTCCACACTATATCTTCGTCTCCGAATAACTTCTCTGTCCTTTTCAAGTAGTAAATTTTCTCACTCGAGGTTTGGATGGCTCTGCTAGCATTATGTGGTGCTTTCTTAAAGGCTAATTATCCATTTCCCATATCCACAACCAAAGTCATGGCTGGGTTTATGATCTAACTTAATCTTCTTTTTTACACCTCTTTTTGATGCCCAATAATCTGCCATTGAAATCTTACTTGCATAACTTAAATCTGCTTGATGTAAACAGAATCATAGATATACACATGGGAAACAGGGAAGGGACTGCTGATAATATTCAAAAGATCTTCTATGCAACTGGAACTTTGCAGCAGATGTCAAAGATGTCATCTAGAGGAGCATGATCGCCTGTCCCTTCATCTCTCCTGGCATACAACAGCTCCTTCCCTTTGAAGACAAACATACCTCCCTACCAAAAACAAAAACAAAAATGAAATTGATACGAAGCCAGAAAAGAAGTTGGATTTGTAAACAGCACAGCAGCAGACAGGAAGAGATCAAACCTGTTGCAGTACACCACTTCGATCATCAGGGGTGGCTTGAACCGTGTAATTTTTCACGGCTTTTCGAAGAGCGTCATATCTTGAAAATACCTTAGCCTTTCACAAGAATATTCACAAAGGAAGAATGCACACTGTAAGCAGAAAAACATTGTAGCAAAATGGAGAAAGGTTTTTCCATAAATCAGGAAAGCAAGCTTACACTGGCTGGATTGAAGAATGTACGTCCCAAGCCATAGTATAAGCCCAAGGCATCATAAGCCTGCAATAAAACAAGTGCCCCTCAGCGCCTACCATGAACAAATCAAGAGATATTCACTAAAAGTACCTAACAGATTTAATTATACTAATACCTTGCGATCAGGATCAGCATAAAGGCAATCCATTGGAAAAGGTAACTGCTCATACATTAGCGAGAAATAAATAAGTCAGAACAATCCCAAGAGAAAAACAGGATAAATATGTTAGGCAAAATGCCCGACTGAGGAAATGCAATGTCATACAAAATTGCAAATGATAGAATCCAAAAGAAAAGGAGGTCAATCATTTTTATTGTATCTATTGAAGTTTAAAAAATAAATAAATACGGCTTTACCCAAGCTAATAAAACAAAAAAAAAACAAAAATGATGTGGTAAACAAAAGGCAGAAAGCTAAAATATGTTACATCAAGTGCAAATATTTTGTCCCATAGGACAACTACACAGCTTAGATCTAAGAGGCATGGCGAAACCAGTGTTTTAGATGATTTAGCATCATCAACAAGTAGGAATACCAATTCCACAGGGTAAAAAAAGTATTACAACACTGAAAAGATAAGAGGAAAATGGGATGGGAAGTAGGAACAAGCACTCCCCGATCCTTACAAACATGTCTCAGAAGAGTTAGGTTACTTTACTATTTTGGTGTTGATACATGAAAACAAAGAAGGGCGCACAGCATAACGCATGAAAATGTGTACAGCAAGCAACAGACTCAGGGCAACAAGGTCAGAATGTTAAGGAAAAAAAACATACTGCATCGCAACTAGAATTGTAACATGTTACCCTCATAATGCACTTTCGATTCATAACAACAACAGTACCATGTAATTGCATATAGTGTGAACACCACTACATGTT
>NBIL01011197.1:0-19289 GCA_002752925.1 Viola pubescens var. scabriuscula
TCATGGTTCCTTAATCTTATAAGGATGCGCTAATTATTAGTTAGTCTCGAAATAACAACATAATTAACTGAAGAACTATGATGAGTGACTCTAAGGTTGTTCTTGTCACGGGGTGCGCCATTGGTGGCATTGGCTATGAGTATTGCAAGGCATTCGCCGAGCAGAATTGCCATGTCTATGCCTCAGATATCACCGATCGCGTCAATGACATGTCCAGTCTAGAATCGGACAACATTGAAACGCTCGAGCTCGATGTTTTATCCGACGAAAGTGTGACAACCGCGGTGAACAAAATCATATCAAAGCGCGGCCACATTGACATATTGATCAACAATGCTGGAATTGGATGCACGGGCCCTCTGGCCGAGCTTCCCCTGGATTCGATCCGAAAAGCTTGGGAAATTAACACATTAGGGCAACTACGATTGGTCCAAAATGTGGTTCCCCACATGGCGAATCGAAGGAGTGGCAGCATTGTGAACATAGGGAGTGTGACAGGGTTGGTGCCTACCCCATGGGCAGGGTCTTATTGTTCAAGTAAGGCAGCGGTCCATGCCATATCCCACAGCCTCCGAGTCGAATTAAGGCCTTTCGGGATCAATGTGATCTTAGTACTCCCCGGCGCGATCAAATCCAATTTAGGGAAGGCCAACAAGGAGAGTTTAGGAGAATATAATGATTGGAAACTGTATAAAGATTTGAAGGATTCTATCGCGGCGCGAGCAGCTGCATCGCAGGAGGGTAAGCCAACGGATGCTGCAGCATTTGCAAGGTATGTAGCCAAGAAAGTTTTGAGTCCTAAACCACCAAAGCAGATTGTCTATGGAAGCATGGCTAGTTTTCTTACTATGCTTTCCTGGTCTCCAATTTGGGCTAGAGATCTTTTTTTCACTAAACGTTTTAAAATTCCTAGTAAAGTGTAATTAGTGGTACCATCTTAGACGTTTTCAAGTTAAGGATGGTATTTTTTTTTAATTATTTTTTGACAGTCGGAGGTGTGATTTGAACTCAAATTTCTGCTAATATTTTAGGACGGTAATTTAATAAAAGAATTGCAGATCAACAAGATGTGGAATGTAAGGAATTCATTAATGGATGTTCTTTGTGCTCGTAAAGGGCTGCTCTGCCTTCTGTATGGGACATCTCCTTGTTATTTGATTGAGACCTCTGTTTAGTGACATGCGTTTAGGAAAAAAAACTGTGTTTGCTTTTAGTATGAAACCATTAAACTTGTCAGCCTCTCATTTATGTTAGAACTTGCCAAACCTGTAAGCAAAGAGAATAGGTACAGCAAGTTAATTAGCTTGGTGTTGTTATTGATGCATATTATTTCTATTTTCCGTCAGTCTTTACTTACGAGTATTATTTCTATTTTTTCTGAATAAAAGATTAATTTTGTACGAGTATCATCGAATTATAAAAAAGAATAACTTTTTTAATATGGTTTTTTCAATTCTTCGATCGGTGCATGTTACTATGATATATTCACCACTAAGCTTGGTAAGAGAACAAAATAAATTCTCAAAAGAGAATGACGAATTCTCCATTCAATGCTTGTTATTGTGCTATATTCACCACTAAACTTGGTAAGAGAACAAATAAATTCTTCACAGTTTTTTTTTAATCAGCTGTTGCATTTAAATAAAATCCCAAACTTTTTCCGATTCTCTCACTTATATGAGATACGCTTTATCACTAAATTATAGACTCATTTACAATTCATCACATTATTTCCCTCAATAAACTACATAAAAAATATAAAATTTACAAAAAAATTCACTTCAACCTCTGTAATTTTAAAAATTCCAATAAAAAATTTATAATTTTTTTAAAATTATGATTTTAACCTAAATGAGTTTTATGGTTTTCTATAAACTAAAAGAGTAGAAATAATTATGGTTTTCTTATAAACTAAAAGAGTAGTAATCAACAATTATGCGACTGGTTGCTACAATTGTCCACAGTCGACCTTTTGAAATACGGTCATTCAAGCATAATTTATTAACTATAGTGATGAGATCGGTTCGAACTTACTCATAGTGTTTTCGTACAAAGCATAAAAGTATTAGATTTCGAGTTTGGTTCTTTTAATTGCAAACAAGAGAAAAGAATAGACTTAAATAGTAAGATCAATATCGTGCAAAGATTATAAGATAGCTAATAATGTAAACTTTATATATACACATGTAGGTGAAAAAAGTTTTGAAGCTCGAATTGAAAAGCTAACAAGTAGTTCCATATATATACCATCACGGACACAGTATTCCAACCTAATATCAAGAAACTTAGATGTAGGAAATAGCAACTAGAACATGATCTTTATAAGAGTTAGGTTTAAGCGTGATGCCAAACCGCCAAATTACACTTGCACGCAAAGCACAAAAAGCTGCCCGTTGCAAAATGGGAGTAGGTTTTGAAATCAAAGCCATTTTCCCTTTAGATAATAAAACTAAAAAAAGGGGTCCACTTGAAAATGCACCCATTTTTTTAAATTTGGTTGTCCAACTCTAAATCTACCTCAACTTTTTCTCTTAAATTTTTAGTTGAAAGTCATTACGTGCAGTAAATTATTTTCTTTAGGGTCCGATAATGTTCAATTTTCGTTAAAATATAGTTTGTGACTCGAATGATGATAGGGTAGGGATTGGTCTTTGCTTGCACATCATCGTATATAATTAGAAAAATAGTTGAAGATGTATAATTTTTAAGAGATTAACTTTTTTTTACGTCAACCAAATAATATTATAGTGTTTGAAATTTCATATTTTTAACTCATTTTGCCCGCTGATTGTATCAATCAAACACCGGTGATGGGGCATAATTTGAGTGTGACGTGGACGAGGATGAGAAATCTATCCATGCTTGAAAAATGCCCCTCAAATGGGCTAATCACATTCTTCGTCCTTAAAATTTTCAATTTTTGGTACATCTCATCCTTCTACCACATAGAACATAAAGTTAGCCCTCATTATTCACTATATATGTTAATCTAGTCCCTGGCGTTATTAACACCGTCAATTCCGCTGACTTGACGTTTTAACCATTGACTTTTTTTCACGTATCAGCTAAATGCATTTTTTTTCCTTTCACACCTGGTGCATTTAGATGACTTGTAATGTACACGTGGAAAAAATGTGATGGTCAAAATATCATGTTAGCAGATTTCACGGTGCTCTTAATATTGAGGATTAGATTTACACGTGTGTATATATATATATATATATATATATATAGTGACGAGTAACATAGACTAATTTCAAAATTGAGAATTCAAGGACAGAAAATGTCATGAAACCTCCTTCAAACTGTGAAATACGCGCCTCAAACAAAGCGGATCAACTCGAGTACCCAGCGAATCGGATCAAATTACCATCCATGTCTGTGATAATATGCGGCATAGCAAAGGACAACGTATACTGTAGTAGATAGAGAGGTGAACTGAAATTTACATTGAATTGGGGCAATTGGCAGGCCTTATTAAAAGCAGACAGAGAGGGAGAAAAGAGGGCACCACCAACTAATCTTTCCCCATCTGCTTCCCACCAAAAAAGGGTGGGGTGTGTTCATGAAAATGAAAAGAAAGCAAAGTTTTGCTAAGGCAAAACCCAAAGCTAATAGGCTAGGCCCATGCACCATTTCGAGCAAATATCTAATTGGCCTTAATTGCCTTGGTGGTGGCTTTACTCATCATTACTTCAATCAAAAAGAAAGAGGCCAAGACCTCACATGATATGTACATCACATTTCATTTCCTTGCTAATATATATTATGATTTTTTTATAAGCGAAACTGCGATTCGAATCTGAATATAAATCTTTACTATTATTTATATTACCAGCAAGACAACTAATAAACTACCTAATGTACTTTTTCTAATATGTATAGTACATATATCATTTATATATCTTTCCACTGATATTTACAAATTAGCCTCTCCACTCCCACTCTCTTTTCAAACCAAATCATTTCCTTCGGAAAATCTGTCTCCATGAACTTTTTCATGCAAAAAAATTGCATGCAAGACCCATCCCCTAGCTAGAATATTTATCCTTTTGCTGTTTGATAAAATGTTACCAAAGTGATCATGGGAACATCCTATTTTCTAACAGGTTAATGAGATAATTGGTATATGTATTCGATTCTTTTTTGCGCTAAATTACAAAATGTATATTAATTTGTATTAATCTATTATTTGTACTAGGTAGCTTATCTTAATTTGATGATACTTCTTAAGAACTTGAACTTCATACATATGTGTCATGTTCCTATTTGTCCATGTGTCAAAGTCTTTAATTTTCACATATGAAAAAAATATCAAACTAATATATTCTGGCGAATATAAATAGTATATTAACACAAAGTAATGTACAAGTAGTAAGTTAACACGTACAAATCGTAAATTAACAAGAAAAATAAAGTGGATGTACTAAATGTGTCATTATTACTTTTTAACATAATTAACTAATTTGTTTCTAATTATATTTTTTAATTTGTAAAGATTATCACTAAGGTACGAACTCATTAGTATTCGAATAATATTTCCAAACCACATACAACAATTAAAATATATTAAAACTTAGGCGACCCTAAAAAAATCATACGTTAAAAATATACCGTAACAAAAGTACACATTAATTATTACTAAAAAAAAAGAAAGAGTAAAAAATATGGTTATGAGGTATGGCTCCATTCCATATCATGTTTGTCAAGTCGTTGTCTCTGCCCTCATAGGTCATAACTACTGGAATGGATTTTGAAATAACGAGAAGAGCTGTGTTGTTTCGTTTAAGCTATCATGATTCATGAGGTACAACTACGACGGCAGGAATGAAATAAGTCAAGAAATTTTCCAAAAATAATATATATTAATTAGCAAGTAATTATTTTAAAAATTATTGCAACGTGTATAATAAATAATATAATTTATGTTACATTTTAGCTTCCGCCAATATTCAAGGGCTAAAATGTAAAATATGACTCCATTGATAAGAAAAATAATAATTTTAATTTGATTTATGATAATCTTCTTTAGAACGATTAAGTCATTTTTTCAATGATCGTTCCACTCTTAAGGTATAAAATGTCGTCAGGTTAAGATCCTGATATAGAGAACGATCTTGAGTAGAACGTACATTGTAATCCATAAAAAGAACGGTTTACTCCCGACAAACATGGAAACTACCCTTTATCTCTCCGATAATAAGAGAACAATCAAAGAAGAAGTTATTCACTTACTCGCATATGACTTTGTATTTGTGGCAAAAATTATCTTTCCTTAAATTAAGAGATCTATTTTTTTATTATAAATACAGCATATATGCACTTAAGGTATGCATGCAATATTAAACCCTAGTCTTATATACATATTCTCTATCAACTAATTTGATCGTCAGAGTGTTTACATTGGGACAACCCGACGCTTTGCAGGTACCTCAAGTTATTAATTTATTTGATACACGCTAAGAAAGATAATTAATAAATTAAATGTTAACTATTTTGATTGGCATCTAGTTTAACGGGGATCAACTAGAGTTAAACTTTTTTATTTATTTTACTTCTAAGTTAAGATTTTGCTTAAAATAAATAAAAGATTGAAATATATAGTTTGTTGGGCGGGTAAATGAGGTATGATCACTTGACTTAAAATATTATATAATATACAGTAAATGCAAATCCTACAAAAAGCATGTTCCTTAAGGCCAATACCCCATCATTCCAAGAATATGAACTTTGAGCAAAGTAATACTACCCTTTTTGCAAAATAATTTTAATTTAATACATCACTTAAATTCCTTGAAAATAAATAATACAGTATTACAGTATAACCAGCATGTGAATACTGAGAGAACTGAGAAATAAGATTCCTGTTCCTGCAATTGTTATTGTACGAATAGATTTTTTCCGCCTAAAAATCTCCTAAACCTGATTGCTAATTAACGTTATTCTACGGGGAAAATAATTAATGTTGTTTACATGAGGGCAAATCATCATCTAACTGTTTGGCCGTGCCATTTACTATAAAGCAGTGGTTTTCTACCCATAATATATTCCTAGTAAAAGTAAAAATTTGAGTTTGAATTTTACATTAATTTATTAAAAAAAATTACTAGTTCATAAAATTCGTAATCTTTCAAATATCGATGTGACATTGATCAAAATTTTCTACGCTAGGCCACTAAAGTATACATATTTTTTCAAATGTAACTTCAATGTTTTAATTTTATCAATAGGATCATTAAATTTTCTCAACAGGACAATTTCAACATGAGTTTCACTAATTTTCGTTAGAAATGTCAAATACGTTACACATGGACATTAAATGCATTCAATTTTGTTGCTAAATGAACTAAAATTGATGTCTATTATTATTATTATTATTATAGCTTATTTATCAAAAATATTTGATTTTAAAATTGAATGGTAATCTATTTTTTCGTGAAGAATTTGCAGTGATATATTAATAAAAGGCCAGCAAGATGTGACAAAAATAAAACAGGCCTCATTAATCAATTTTAGTTAATTTCGCGCTAAAATTTAATGAATTTAGCATTTATATGTGACATACATGACAATTTTAATAAAAATTAGTTGAACTTATATAGTTAGTGTGTTGAAATTGACCAATTGAGGAAAATTTAATAATTCAATTGACAAAATTGAAATATTGGTAATACATTTAAAAAATTATGTATATTTTGAAAATCCTACAGTAACATTTTTTATCCTTTTTTTTCCAATAAAATAATACAACAATACATCGGGCGAGTATAAAACTAGTACATGTACAACAAGAAAGGCGGTCAAAGCACAAAACTGTAGCAACAGAATGTTGCAAGATTTATCTAAGAAAACAGATACTAAAATAAAACCCTTGGTGTATTGGATTGTTGCCAAAAGAAATTCCATTGGTGCGGTGTGTGTCAAATTGGCTGGTTATAAAAACGGTGTCGTATAGGAGGATGATAGTAGTATAGTAGAGTCCAAATCAGCAGGGTTGTGCAGGTGGCAGCAGATGCCTAATCCCTGGAGTTGGCTAGGGTAGGGTAGTCCCAGCGAGTGAATACTATTTATGAATTGACTAGATGGACACATTTGTGTCCCTCTGCTCTTTGGGTTGAAAATCTATCAACAAAGCTACAAACTCAGTCTCTGTTTCCTGTTTTTTCTTTATCTTGAATTTAAAAAAACACACTTACTAAGTAGTTCAATACTCTCTAATATAAATTGTTGATTTAATTTTTCGATATGTAGTTGTGATAGAGAGGTTTTACCATCATCCTCCGACTTTGAAGTTCTGTACAGAGCTCAAATTCAGAATATATCGTCGGCAGTTAATATAATAACTGGATTACTAAATGATATTGAAACCCGATTCGATTATAAAATACGAAGTCAATATTATAACTCTAAGCATTACCCGACATGATTATTCATTACTCAATAGAAGATTAGGGATAACCCTCCGTGTAATTGAGAGAATTAGAAGATATTATAAAGATGAATGCTATTAGTATTAAATATAGTGCAGAGCAGCAGACAGACACAGCTAAAAAACAATATAAAGAGAGAAAGAAGAATGAGGGGTTCTTGCATATAACTGCAGGGTTCATTGTTGGGTCTTGAGTCTTGACCAGTCATATCCACTTGAGAAAATGAGGTCTCTTACTACAACTGCTGCTACTACTTTTGTCTTTTCTCTAGCTTATTACTACTAGCATTTTCTTGTAATTTCACTCTCTTTTTTCACTGAAATTTCTTGGAATCTCTTCTTTTTCTCTTTTTCATTCTTGTTTGGAGTTGGATTGGAGAGGAATGGGATTGGGGGTGGGGGGCCTAAATAATTAGTTCTTCAAAAAAGAAAAGTGAAAAAAGAAAGTAAAAGAAAGAAAGAAGAGGTCTTTCTCATACACAGATCCCTATGGAATGCAGGAAGGATACCCAGCATTTCTTGCTGGAACTCATTCTTTTTGTTTAGTTTAAAGGAACTTGCTTTGTTGCTGTTCTCTTCTCTTTGGTGAAAAAAAAGAAAAGAAAATGTTTTCTGAGTGAAAAAAAAAAACAAGAAAGAAAAGAAAAGAGCATAGATTGAGTAGCAGAAGAAGTTGGATTTTGTTTCTTTGTTTTCTTGATGACTGGTTAGATTTTGGTCCAAAACTCACTCTCTCTCTGCACCTACAAAACAACAAAGTTTTTTTCTTTCTTTCTTTCACTTCCCTTAAAAAAAAAACAAAAAAACAAAAAAAAAGAGAGAGAAATGCTGTTGGGTATATGAATGATCATTAGTTCATTTCTTTTCTTTTTCTACCAATGATTGAGTTGCTTCCTCTCCTGCCTCAATAGAAATTAGAAAGAAAGAAAAAACAATCAGAAAAAAATGAAGTCCATGAATGATGACAACAACAACAACAACAACAACAGTAACTGGTTAGGATTCTCTCTTTCTCCTCATCACCAGATGAAAATGGAAGCTCCCAATACTACAAACAATAACAATAATAGCAATCACCACCAAACCAGTTTCTTCCACTCCCCACCACCTCAGCTCAGCTCTATTTACTTTGGTGGAGTTGAAAATGATGAAGATGGTGCTACTCTGTTCTCATCTCCTCTGCCTGTTATGCCACTCAAGTCAGATGGCTCTCTTTGTATAATGGAAGCACTCTCCAGGTCTCAAGGTAAATTTTTTCTTTCTTTTTTACTGTATTTTTTCAAATGAGTATTGTTTGTTTTTGTGTTTTGGTGGTAAAAAAATGATCTTTTTATCTTATTTTTTTGAAATGTCAAGGCACAGCAACAATGGTGACAGGTTCAACTCCAAAACTTGAAGATTTCTTTGGTGGTGCAACAATGGGGACCCACCACCATCATCATCATCAATATGAAACCAATGACAGTAGTAGTAGTAGTAGAGAGGCAATGGCTCTTAGCTTAGACAGCATGTATAATCACCAAAACCAGCAGATTCAGTTCCAGCATTTCCCTTATTACAACTCTGGATTTCAGCTTCCAACAATGGGAGAGGATGAGATGAATGGGATGAAGAGCTGGATTTCAAGGAATTTTCAGATGAACAACAATGGAATGGTTGATAATGGGAGTGAACCAGGAGGAGGAGGAGGGTCTAATATTAGTGCAATGTCATATGGAGATTTGCAGTCATTGAGCTTGTCTATGAGCCCCGGCTCGCAATCGAGCTGTGTCACTGGCTCTCATCAGCAGCAAATCTCACCTGCTGCTGTCACTGACTGTGGTGCAGCCATGGAAACTTCCAAGAAAAGAGGTCCTGAAAAAGTTGAGCAGAAGCAAATTGTTCATAGGAAATCCATTGATACATTTGGGCAGAGAACTTCTCAATATAGAGGTGTTACAAGGTTAGTTTATCTTTTGGTGATGATCATCATTACTTTGCCGATTGTTCGAAAACTAACTAATCTCGTTCGAGCGTGGCAGGCATAGATGGACTGGGAGATATGAAGCTCATTTGTGGGACAACAGTTGCAAGAAAGAAGGACAGAGCAGGAAAGGAAGACAAGGTTAGTATATGGTTTTTTCTTTTCTATTTTTTTCTTTCCCTTTGAATGATTTTTTTCCATTATCTCATTATAATGTCAATCATTTTCTTCTTTTATTATGTATTTCTTGGCGGGCTCGGCTCGGCTGGGGATTCCATTCAAACAAATTATGATTATGATCATCAGTTTATCTTGGTAAGCCTTTCTTTTCTTTTCTTTTTCATGTACAATGGTAAAATATTTTAAGGTATCATGTTCATGTTCCTGTCTGTGTCATTTAATGTAAGATCATGTAAATCCAAAATTTAAATTTCAGGAGGTTATGATATGGAAGAAAAAGCTGCACGATCTTATGATCTGGCTGCACTCAAGTATTGGGGACCCTCTACTCATATCAATTTCCCTGTAATGATTTCTCATTTGTACCATATGTTTCACTCAAATAATTTATTGTTTTTGGACTTTTTTTTTACTGAAATGTTTTTTTCTACCAGCTGGAAAATTATCAGAAAGAGATTGAAGATATGAAGAACATGACCAGACAGGAATATGTAGCTCATTTGAGAAGGTATATTTGTTTTATCTTTTGCTTTGTTTTCGCCGCGTGCTGCATCTTGTTTTTCTTTTCTTTACTTGATCTTTCTTTCTTTTTTCTCTTTGCAGGAAAAGCAGTGGATTCTCTAGAGGTGCTTCAATGTACAGAGGAGTAACAAGGTCTTGTTATCATCTCTAGTTTGACTACATTAGTGGCTTGCTTGCTTGCTTTTCGGCTAAGAAACTCTGTTTTCTTACCCTGAAACCTCTGTTTATGATTCGATTTTTAGCAGACACCATCAGCATGGAAGATGGCAAGCTCGGATCGGTAGAGTTGCCGGAAACAAGGATCTTTACTTAGGAACTTTCAGTGAGTTTCTTTTCTATATCATTACCTCTTTTAGCCTAACTCTTAAACTTTGTCTTTGTTCCTTTTTTCAATCTGTGGGTTATCCTGCAATTATGCATATATCAACAACAACCATAATCATAACCATTTTGTCTTTTGACTACAAAAAGCCAATATTTGAAGTCTCTTTTTGGCCATTTTAGTGTGTGGGACTAAGCTTTACTATCAACTTTTCTGTCTAACCAAAGCTTTAGTTAGAGCATGTTTATTCCACACGCGCCGAGGATTCGTGTTACCTTTTGTACTTGCTTGTGCTAGCTAATATGAATGAATGCTATGATTAACCAAAACTTGTGCTAATTCTTGTTTAACCAAAACTACAGGCACTCAAGAGGAAGCAGCTGAAGCCTATGACATTGCAGCTATAAAGTTTCGTGGGGTTAGCGCGGTTACGAATTTTGACATAACGAGGTATGATGTGGAAAGAATCATGGCAAGCAACACACTTCTTGCTGGAGAACTGGCTAGGCGAAACAAAGACACAGCCACAACTGGTAATGAGGCTACAACAAATCACAACAACCCTTCTGTTCATACCGGTAATGTGGAATCCATTCCATCAAGGAAGTGCAATGAGAATGAACCGGACTGGAAAATGGCCCTCTACCAGTCCTCCCAACAATTCGATCAAAAGGCAAGTAATGTGACCGATAACTACAAAACTCAAGGCTTCTCTTTGGCCCCTGAGAGTTTTATCGGGATCGATACATTGACCTCAGTTCATCATCAAGAGGTGGAAGACTCGGCCAAGATGGGTACTACTACTACTCACATGTCGAATGCTTCTTCATTGGTGACTAGTTTAGGTAGCTCTAGAGAATGCAGCCCTGATCATAGAGCAAACCTACCGATGCTTTTCGCAATGCCTCCCTCTGCGGCATCCAAGTTGCTCACTAGTTCAACTAGCAATGTGAGTTCTTGGTTTCAATCACCACAACTCAAGCCTAATGCAGTTTCCTTGCCTCACATGCCAGTTTTTGCTGCTTGGACAGATGCATAGGCTAAAAGTTTTAGTTTTTGCATGGAGGAGGGGTAGAAAAGTCAGATTGGTTTCTTTTCTTTTTTAATTTCTAAGTGGGGTTTTTTTTCTTTTTCTTTTCTTTTCTTTCATGGACAACATCTTCAAGATTTCAAATGCATCCTGTCTTTTTAGCCTATCTTATGAAGAAGATATTGAAAGTATTGGTGGAGGGAAAGCTCAAAAAGAAAAAAACTAAGTATGATTGAATGATTTTTGCAATATGGGATGGATGATCATGATTAGGGTTAGCTTTATTGGTTTTTTTCTGAAGTACAGAAAGAAACAGAGAGGCAGACAGATGATTGTCTCCTTTTCTTTTCTTTTGCTTTGAGCCTTTGACCATAACAATTCTGTTTCTGTCATCACCACCACACCAATAGTTCTCCATGTACACAACATCATCATTACATCCCTCACTTTGCTTATCCATTGCTTTTTTTCTCTAACGCCAAAAACTTACATCCCATCCATCCCATGCTCATAATTCTAAAAGTGAAAGGAAAAAAAGGAAAAAGGAATGTAGAGAGCATTGTAGGCAGAGGTGGAAAAGATAGATTCTCATTGTAGTATTGACGTAGATAAGCAGATTCGAACTCGAGATTTTATCTTCCGAACTTTGTAGAAAGTACGAGCTATGATCTTAAACTCTCTGATTAACTTTACAGACAGCAAGTCAACAAGTCCATTTCCACTTCATCATTCTTGCCAAAAAAAAAAGAGTTCTTTTTTCGATCTTCCTAAGTGTTCTTTTTATTTTTACGATAGAAAATTTATCTCGTTCGAGTGTGATCAGGTTACTTAAATTCACTTGAAAGGTTTTCTTCTTTCTAAGCTAATTAAGCCCATTACTTACTGCTGCAGCCTGCAACCTAATGATGGTGGTTGGGGTTAAAAGCTCTTCCATGTCCACATCTATCTTCTTGATTCGTAATTTCCTACTATTAGTATTACTTAGTCCTCGATCCTTTCAGATTTGTGTCTGCGTTCACACACGTGTGGTGTAGTTTTATTTATTCCTGCAATTGAGTGGTCTAAAAGCAATCTTTGAATATCATCATTTTGGTTTGAAACATCATTTTAGTTTCTCTTTTTAGTTTCACTAATGGTTAGTAGAATTATGGCAACCCAATTAATTTAAAAAGATCTAACAATCTTAGTCTTTATTTCTTGGTCTTCCAGGTGTCCGTCCTTTTACTCGAATGAAAAATCAGTCTTGTTCACGTATTGCCGGGAATGAACCTTAAGTAAACAAAAGCATAATTCTATTGTCATTAAGGTAGTGGATATTTAAGGCTGGTGTCACAACCTGATCCAATTACTAGTTTAGTGTAGTAACTTCAGATTCCTGTCCTTGTTAATAATAGCTGCTGATAACTGATAAAGTAACTGATGAAGATTCCAATCTATCTTACCTTAGATTCCAACCCTGCTCATTGTTGCGTACGAATCAAAATCCTACATTGAATAAATAAAAAAAATTGTAAAATTTTATTTTTCTTTTTCTTAACCAATTCAAGTCCGATGAGCAAATATATAATTACAATCATAACAAAGCTTTTTTTATTCTTTCTTCTTTATGAAAGATCATCCAGTATCCGATCATCACATTAAGTGTCGAGTGCCGACTACTACAAACTTGAATTGGATGGGATCCCAAAGAACGGTAAAGCTCATTTTCGTAAATTTTAACACAACTGCATACTCGAAATCGAGATTTCATAATTTTAACACAATTGGTTATTATATATTTCATCGTTGTTTTATAAACTTTTTCTTCTTGTATTGAGAGCCCATCTGGCTAAAAGATCTTTATGAGTATATGAGGTGTGAGAGAGGTTTGATCATCAACCCAAAATCTTGGATTCTAACCAGATAACTGAATTATGAACAAAAAGAGCGGGAAAACTTCAGTCTAACGGGCCAGTTTTGTTTTGGTCACAAAAGTTAAACATGAAACGTAGGCCCAGGTCCAGTCACCATGGAAAATAAATCGAACCTCGTTGGCCCAACATTTCACGGATTAAATGGGCAGTTTTTCTGTACAAAATCCCTAATTCCTTTTTTCTTTTACCTTCAAACCTCTCATTAAGCCCTACTCTCTCTCTTTCTATTAGAAAATCTACTAATTAATATTACATTTTAGTAAATTTGTATATATGAATGCATACTTAATTTAGAAAAAAATAATAATAGTGAGTTTCGTATTTTTTGTAAGTGAGCACGATTTATGGAATATCAAAAATGTTTTGTGGAAATACTTAAAAATGATTTTGGAACACACAGACTAAATAGAAACATCTAGAACATAACAAAAGGAGTGGGGCTTTTAGAATACTTGCATCCGTCCACCGCATTGTTCCTAATGCAGCTGGAACCAAGAGTATAATTTAAAATAACTCTCTATTTTTTTTTAAATGACGTTAAAGTCATTTTCTGAAATGATTGATTCATATTTTCGATGTATACTTAATTAATTACTCTCGATGACTCTAATAAATATAACCAATCAACATTAATTTTTATTTTTTAATATTATTTAAGGATAAAAAAAAATAACTGACTTGAGAGTCATTTTTTCTACGCCAGAAAGAGTAAAATGTAACAAATCACATAAGATTGAGTAGATCATGTTATCTAATTGGTTGAATCTTACAACGTGTGAATCAAAATCTCACGACTAAAAAATAAGTTATTGATTTTTTATAAAACTATGAGAACTTGAACTCAAAAAGAAATATTTCATTCTATTAATAATACTCCACAAGGGTCCAATTCAAACTTGTCATTGCTCTTGTTAATGGCTTGGATATCGTTGCCCCAACTCAAGGGCCCATGTGTTGTAGGTTAGGCGTGCGCGTACAGCTGGGACAACTACAAACTTATTTTATCCGCAAATATTCTCTCTATTAACACTAATCTTGTTCGATTATTATTGATCCCTAAAATTCTTTTCCTCCATTTCTTATCCGTAAATAGTTTTTAATCAAATTCTAAATAATTAATTTAATTCCTGTATTTTTAAAAATTTCTAATCAAATCTAACCTCGTGACGTGGGTGACGTGGGTGGGTTTCAATTACATTCATACAGAGAGAGATTGACATCCATACACGTGTAATTCCTTTCTCTTTTTTTGGCAATTTTTTATGTTGCAGTCGGCGGGCTTCATTTTCCCTCAATTAATTAATTATTGAACTGTTGCTATCATTTTAGTTAACAAAGATTATGATAAAAAAAATGGTCAAAGATGTTAATTAGAAGGAAAAGAGTGTATATATATTATAGTTCTTGACCACAACACTCCTCCATCACTCTCATTACTATTATTTTAATGCACCCGATCAATCCATTTAATGATAAAACAGTCGCAAATTTCGATAGTTAATTATAATACAAGTCTTTTACGAGACATTTATATATTTAAATTTGATTTAATTTCATATTCGTAAATTTTCTATTAAGAGAAAAAAATTACAACTTATAAATTACAAAACCGTTAACTATAGTTTTATAAAAGAATCGAATCGACAATTTCCTAAACGATAAAGCTCGTACTCTAATTGAAAATCTTTAGTGATTTTTTTTTTCGCGCCTACCTACCAAATAAGTACAAAACATAATGTAATTCATAACTTATCTTGACTCTCCTACTCTTCACCAGAAGAGTCAACGAAACATCTAGGTCACATCAAAATTCCAAATTCTCATATCCAAGATGATTTTAGCTGTCTATTTTTATTTTAATTCCCACGAACTCACTCTTGGATTGAAGTGGAAAAGGTAGACAAAGAAGGCATCTATAAAATCTTGTCCCAGGGACCATTTTATAAATTTTATAGGGACCATATATAATTTTTTATAATTAGTAATTGGGCTTGTTGTTGTTTTTCGAGAAGTAAGAGGTGGAGAAACCATAAAGTAAGAGGGGCCTCATGATTTTTCAAATTTAAGGGCCCAATTTCTAATTTTGCCACATAAATTTGTTATGGGCCCATCTTTTAATTAGTCCCCAACAACATGGATATTTTTATTTCACTTTCATTTGTTATTATTGGAAAGATACCTTGGAAATACATCTCCAACATCAACCTGTTCGTTTGTTGGCACTCTTTTTGTTCTGTCTCTCTTCTTACATCAGCTGGAGCTGGCAATGAGATAGTAATTAGGAAAACCTTTAAGAAATATTTGAACCACTAGTTGAAAGTTGAAGTCTAACTCAATCCAGCTGCCAAATCATCATATTGCTGGCTCAAAAATCTCTAACGAGTGATTATAATCATATTCGCGCCAAATTAGCTTATTAAAAAGTAAAGTGCTTGAAACAAATAGTTATTTTAGAGTCTATGCAATCTAACCAACGTTTCTTATTTAATGAGCGAGGAAGTGGAACCGCCCGTATAAAAAAACCCTTGGTAATCAAGTTTATTTTGCAAATTAGATCTCGAGTTCGAATCTCGAATCTCGAATCTAAGGAGTACCAAGAACACAAAAAAATCCTAATGACATTTTAGTGGTTTTAAATGATAGAAAACCCTAAACGATCAATTTTTCATTAGAAAAATACCACATTTGTATAAAATATCATTTAACAAATGACACATCACGGTATGCATACGTGTCAAATAGCATGGTGTGATGACATGACCTTTCCTCTTTAGTCTTTTTTTTACTTTTGTTTACTATCTCTTAGCCTAGAGCATGCTTGAAGGATCAACAAAGTATTTTTTTTTCCCTCGAGATTTGCTCTGCGTCAACTAAGGACTAAGGAGCCTTTAATTTTGACTACACCGCAAAAAGTTACGTGGAGCAATCAACAAAATTAGGATAAACCCCACCATCATCGACATTGCTCTCTTATTTTCTACTCACCAAAATACGCTTTTCTCTATCAATGTACTACTTTCTAAAGCACGCCTTATTAAGGCCAAATCAAACTAAGCATATGCTTTTCCTTTAACGCATAACTAATGTCTATGTCTATTTATAGCCTATAAGACTAATAATATCTTAATAACAGTATTTAATGAAAATAGTTAATAAGTGTAAGAATATTATAATAAGTCGAAGAATGTATTGAGCAAAGAGCATCTAGACGGTACAGAGAATAAAAATCCCAAATTAACCGCAAGTCAGCTCAAGGCTCTATTTTTTAGAGTTTATGTACAATTCAATTCTACCTTGAGTTGTATTCAGCCACTATTTGTTTTTTTTTTTTTTATCGTAGTGGAATATTATTCTTTATTTTGCTTATAAATATATACATTTAGGGTAAAAACATGTACAATCCTTATGATTTTCTATTCCTTTTCTCTTTTACTTTTATTTTGTGTGTTATGAAGGTTAATTCACGATAAATTATTATTCACACCGTAAAACTCAAAATCGGACAAAATCAACTAACCGTTTTCATTTTATCACAATAAAAATCTACATTTTGTCCGTAAACATCTATTGTGAAACTACGTTGAATTTTTTAATGTGACATAGCAATGGTGGGCATTTCAGAACAGCAAGTCCTTTTATTGCACGAGTACATCTCATGGATTTTCTAAGCATTCCACTGCCAGACATGTGATACTGTCAAACTTATTACTCATACCATCTTCTCAAAACCATGCCCCCACACCACACCACACCACACCAACACCACACCACTCTCGAATCACTAGTTGTACTACTAGCTACTGTATTACTCATACCATCTCAAAACCATGCCCCCCTAGCTACTGTATTACTCACCCCCTCCCTCCCCCCCACCACTCTTGAATCTGATCACTACTTGTACTACTACCTACTGCTACCCAATAACTAATTTCATCTTTTTCCCTCAACCCACACCTTTACTGATGCGGAACATATAGGCCCAAAATTTATTCGTAGGATGGAAAAGAAAAAATGAGCCAGAAAATTAGGTCCAATCGTAAAACAAACATAATTTTAATCAAATCGTTGGATTGGGATAAAATTTGACGGGTAGAGAAAATAAATTAATTTTGAAATTTTCTGCTATTTTTTAATTTAAGGGTATTTAAAAACTTTTCTTATATTATTTTAGTGTTTATTTACAATATTTTTTAGTATTATCAAATTTTATCTTTATTCTCTAAGATTTTCCACCCTCTAATTTGGCAACAGTGAACACGTAGAACCATTTATAATAGGAAAGAGGACAAGGGCTCCTCTTCTTTGTTTTGTACTCGTCAATGGGTCGTTAATTAAGCAGTTACATAATAAGATGCAAGAGTGTGATGAATGGCTTATAATGAGAGTGAATGAATTTCTCACCAACAAGAAAAAAGAGAGGAGTGATTGAGTAGGCTAGGATGTTAGAATTAAATTAATTAGGATATGCTTAAGAGAATTGGAGTCGGTGGTTCGATGAAACGAGTATAAAGACGGTGATTCAGACCCAGCGCATCAGTGTCACGCTACACACGCGCGTACTCATCCATGTCAACAAGTTTTGGTAGTGAAAAAAACACTCGAATTGATCCATGTTGATGCCACTCGGTGATTTTTCATAGCTGAATTAAAAATCAATGGACTTTGATGGTAGACCTTGTTGTACTTAATTTGACACCAAATAAGAAAGTAGGGTGGATCTTTAGAACAAACTTGATGTTAGACACATCCTAATAGCAATATAATATTTAGTTCGAGAGAGAAATTATTGGGCCCAAATGGTACGCATCTTATGGGCATGGCCGTATGAGTTTCAGCTTAGTCTTTTGTCAGTTTAGATTGATGATATATTATATTTTTTCTATGTAAAAAATTAGTTATATTATTAATTATCAACAATACCATTACGTCAGAGAAATGTTATAAATTAATCAATTAAACTACAACTTTGCGTACAAGATATATAATAATCATGAATCGCGATATCATCACTGCCATTTATAAAAAAAGAAAAAAGAAAGTTTCATTTATTTTTTTTTATAAAAAAAATGCCACATGTTTTCTGCCATGTTTTGTTATAATTATACGCACAATTCAGAAAGTAAGGCACGTTAACAATCATGGCGCTCGAATCCTAAAATAACAAACTTGTACTAGTTCTGAACTAAAAATAAGAACAAATTTGAAGTTTTCTAGTCTCACCCGAGGTTGTGTTTTTACCCAGACTTGAGACTTGTTGTGTTTATAAGAGGGATAATCTTATTACTGAAATAGCTATGTTGTAATTCAACAAGACTAGTTTTTTTTTTTTGGTCGGAACAAAACTAGCTGATCGGTATTAATTTATTGGTTATTTTACTGATGGTAAAAATATTAATAGAGATTTGAATTTATGTTCGAATTTTATCTCTATCTATAAAGAATAATAATAATAAATAAATAAAACAAGAGTAGAGGAAAACCAAACCAAAATGATGCTCACCCCCACACATGTACAGATTGAGGGTTGGGGACCTTAGTTTGAATCCAACCAAAATGGAGTGAGCACATTAAATACCTGGATTGGATTAGATTTTTTAAAATTCCTATCATTCCTCGTCACGGATATGCTGGAAATCTCTTTAACAACTCAAAAAGAAACCCTTATAAAAACCACTCTCTTTTCTTTCCCTGTTTATTAATTCTGTTTGAGCACTGTGTTTTTAAAAAAATGATTCATAGATTTTCCTATTATGATTTTTTTTTTCTTTCAATTTTTAAAATTCGAACTCGATATCTTGATTAAAGGTTGATAAGTTTTTATCGCTTGATCACAAATTTTGGTTTCTTTCTTTCTTTTCTAATCAAATATCAAAGGAAAAAAACCATAAAATCACTTACACATTTGTATCAAATGTCCGAAAAATACCCTA
>NBIL01011253.1:0-16392 GCA_002752925.1 Viola pubescens var. scabriuscula
CACATGTCACATGTCACATGTCACATGGCACTGGGCACCTCCAAAGGCTACAGACTATTACAAGATTTTTTTTTTTTTTTGAAAGGACTATTACAAGAATTATTGCTTAACCATTAATATATCCTAATCAAGAAATACGAATTTAAATTATCATTCAAATCAAGTTAAAGTATTCTAATGAATTGGCTGCCCAAAATAACACCAAGATGCCACTTTTGGCATAAACAATCTAATCTAGCTAGCTACCTTAGCTCTTAGCTGCCAAATTCTTTCTGACCAGCGTCGGTCCGCCGCAGTACAAATGCTAGAAAATATCGTTTGGAACATTCTCTTTTTCACCTTTTTTTTATGTATTTTTATTTTTTATGAAAAAACCAAAAGGGGATTTTACTTACTATACCCATCAACGTATGTTTTTTCTAGGAATTTCCTGTGTTTTCGACAAGTGGCAAGTCTTTGTAAGCTGGAGAATAATAAAATGATCAGAACATCTTATGGGCATTAGCAGATAAAAAAAAGGTGTCGACTGTCAAGCAAAGATCGGAAAGACAAGTCCAACTCAGGAGGCCATAATAGAATATACACTTATTTAGTTATTATTACTATTAATTAATGGAAATTATCTATTAGATAATACATTTTTTTTTATGAATCTTCTATAATTCCTGTATTTGTGTGCAAAGAATAGAATCAATTAAATACATGAAAGAAATTTATTTATTTTTGCTATATATTGATGTGCACTACATGGAACTTATTCCATTTGGATTTTGGACCCTTTTCACATGTTTGTTTAAGCCTTTTAACTCACCATGTCCAACCTCAACTACATAAAACCTACCCAAAATAAGGTTTATTTGCTCCTTTTCTGTTACGTTACCGTCGCGGGTAAAAATGACTCAATCAGATAAAAAGTCTTTTTAATAGAAAATTTTATCATTTTAAATTTGAACTTTCTGATTAATTGGTTGGCACCCTGGATTGTAAAATGAAACAAGGGATCATTGCCACCAAACTTTACTTTCTTCTAAAAGAAGGTGTAAATGTGACGTATGGATAGACACTTGAGGATTGCCTCGGCATTATTACACAAGATGAAGCCATTCCTATATACAATTTTTTCCCCTCCTAATTTAATGTATTGAGTGGTTTGACACTTTTATCCTTTAAAAAAATCACATGTTTGATCATTGTATATGGAGAAATTACCCGTCGAAAATACCTTACCCCTTAATGAGTCAACTTGTGAGAAAAAAAAAACACTACTATTAATTAGCACCGGTAAGTGTCATTAATTTACAAGCTAAGAACAGCATATATCAAGAATCTATACTCTAAAAAAAAAAGGGTGGCCTTTCAAATGAATGATGACTACCCCAGTTCTTACAAATGGATAAATGGAGGGAGAATAACTAGTAAAAAGTATTTTAATATTTGAAATAATTGTAGGGGAATCAGAAAAAGGGGGATGTGAGTGGGATTTTTCCAATTTTTTTTTTTTAAAATTAATTAAGCATGTTTTGTTCATGCACTGACCTGATGATGGCATAGTATAATTCTTACCAATTCTCTAATTTTCAGGAATAATTTGGCGACTGCTGCAGCAGCTAGCAGAGCAGAGCGAGCAGGCTCATCTGCATCTGAGAAAATTAGGATAAGAAAAAAGAAGAATAATGATAAAGAAAACAACTCAAAGGTGGGGCCAATCCCAATTGGCAGGGGACTTAGCAGTTAGCATAGTATATAAGGACCAGCCAACCCAAACACCAAATTCATCCAATCCCATTTGGCAATTCTGTTCTACAACTTAAACAACATATACTCTAATAATAGTCCTATTCGTTGCCTCTTTTTCTAGTCACAAGTTTCATTTTCCTTAAAAGGTACTTAATTAGCAGTTCTTCAGCTTTTCCCTATCTTTCTATATTAGTAGATATATGTTTAGTCAAACCCATGATCAGAAATTTTGATCCTGATCGAGTTTCATACATTCTAGATTAAGGGTGCAATCGCAAAGTCTATTAATTACCAATTATAAGTTTATAGCTCGGTTGTATTTCTTGCGGCAAAAAAAAAAAGCTAGTTCTTGAATTCTCGGTCTCCTAACTTGCATTCCTAAAATAGACACAAGAAATTTCAGGGTTTATTGTTTTCTATATTATTTACTCGCTACAAGGCATGAAAAGGGTTGCATTTTTGTTATTTTCACTGTTCTTGTTGTTTAGTAGAAGGCATGAAAAGGGTTGATTTATTTGCTAGAAAAGCACGTTTTTCGTTGTTGTTCTGAACTGTAAAATGACTTAATTTCCAACAGGAATTATAGAGAGAAAGATGAGCTGGTCAGGAGGAGACTGGATGTGCGCGGCGTGCCAGCATCAGAATTTCAAGAAAAGAGAGACGTGCCATCGCTGCGGGTACCTCAAGTTCGGAGGGGGCGACCCAGCTGCGTATCTATGCAGCATGACAAGCGTCAAGGCAGGGGATTGGAATTGCAGCTGCGGAGCTCACAACTACGCCAGCCGCGCTAATTGCTACAGTTGTGGTGCATTGAAAGACTATCATGGCTCCTTGTACGGTGCAGCTGCAGATAACTGCAGTGATCCTCCTGGATGGAAAAATGGAGACTGGATTTGCTCAGGGTATGTTTTTTATACGCAATTCGATTGCAGAAATCGGACTCTACTGCATTCTTTTGTTTTTCAGGAGTTCTTCAGGTTTTGATTTTCTTGCCTGTGGTGTTGGTTTCTTTGATAACAGAGTTGCTGGTTGTGGTGTACACAACTATGCAAGCAGGACGGAATGCTTTAGATGCAGAAAACCGAGGAATTTCGGTGCGAAATTATCTGAATCTTTTTTCTTTCTTTTCTTGAAATGGTAATGTTTTGCATTTCTATTTTGAGACTGATCATTTTTATATATTATCCCTTCTGTTTTTTTTCTTCCAGGTGGTGCATATTAATTACCAACAACAAGAACTGAACTATAGAGATACATTTCGCGACGTCGATTCTGATCAAGATTCTAATCCCTCAACAAGCTTTTTACTCCTTTTCTTTTGTTTTTTTGATTAATAATTTCAATCAAGCAGCTTTGATTACTTATAAGTTGACATTATCTGTCAAACCCCATTTTAAAGAGCAAAGCCTTGTATTTAATTTGAGCAAGAGACAATTCTAGCTTTTATTGTATGGTGCAAGGTGTTTCTAACACAAATATATTATGAAGAAAAAAACTTATCTACTAGCACTCATTTCCCTTTCACTCTTTTTTTTTTTTTTTTAGGATTTTAATTTTCCACATACTGCAACACCAAGGGTTGCAACTTTTTTTTTTTATCAGGTGGTCCAAAGAATGTGCAAGGAGAGTGGGTGTTAACTGAGAAATTAAAGTCTTAGATCATGGACCACCCATTATTGCAGCTTTGGATTTCAAGAACCAATGAAAAAATCTTTTTTCTCGATCTCTTCGTGTATCCTTTTTATCGGTCAGAAAACTAATCTCATTCGAACACGATAATAGAAAATCTAAGAATCCATTAGCTATGAATAGTTCACTTCAGCAGGGGCGGGCAAGCTTTAAGAGCAATAATTTAAGATGCCTTTGAGCATCAAGATCGCCAAGAACTACATAATAATTATAGAGATATTCAGATAAGAACCTGATGCCCATTTTCTTTTAAAGCTATAGCATCAATTCAATATGAACCATTCTCCAGCCAGTCCCAACTTTTGCTTCGATCATCCTCTTCTTTCCTCGTCTTTTCAGTCTCCAACCACAGATATTCTCGAGTCTACTCAATATAACCAATCATGTTTACATCGAGTTGATCTACTGAGTCATGACTAATTTTCTTTGCTGAATTTTACCACTTAATAAAACATGTCAAAATGCAGATAGATAATAATTAATCAAATCCTTAGTTAATTAAAACATAGTAATTAACCAGTTGACTTTTGTGTGACAAAAAATGGTCAAAAAACAGAAAAAAGGTGGAGTATCTACACCTATGCTCCACCTTGTCTCCTCTGTTCAGCCCATATACATTAGCTCTCTTTATAAAAATATTCCTGGCTAGCTTAGCTTGATGTTGATTCATATGCTTTGTAATGATTAAGCAAATGCTAAACTAAACATGCACTGTGTGAAAGTTCCTTCAGAATATGATCATTTTGGGGGTATATATATAACTTCTTTTTAATGCTAGTTTTAATTTAATATCTTTTTTTTATTATTTGTTTTATTTTTATGATAGTGATTTTCTAGCTAGTATTTTAGGCGGGGACTATAAGTATTTTTTAATCTAAAAACTTAAAATGGCAATAGAGACACCAAATATCCTTCCGACCGAATTCAGAAGTCTAACTTGAATATAATTTTAATGTATTGTCAATTTTATTCCATTCTAATTGGTAGGACTAATGTCTCATCTCATCCCAGTAAAAAAATGAGATATAAAATTTATTGTTCTATCTAGTTTTTATGTTAATCTATACCGATCAAATATGGGCGGATACATCTCGGTTACCTCGGTTCTGTTTTGTCCCGTTCAAAAACAAATTAAAAAAAGAGTGACGAGTTGAGTTCTGTGATCCTATCCATTCACTTCAATTTGAGTTGAGTCTATGATGGAGGGTTGCCACGTGACGTGAAGTGTGGTGGCACGTGATATGGAATTTGTTGCGCTTCTTTGAATGATCCTAAAGTGCGTTTCACGGCCCAGGCGCCCAGGCCCCAGCTCATGGAGTGGGTGTGGCCATCTTTTAGAAGTTGGGGGTTGTGAATACCGAATCTTTCGGTTTGATCATTAGTATAAGATATATCAGTTTCGGTTAAATATTAATTTGGGTTGATATTTTGGTATTTTATTTTTCTTATATATTGCATACAAATTTATAAGATTTAATAAAATTATGATACATTTTTTAGTATTAGGATCGGACATAGCATTCATATCGATAGGTATTTAACCGGTATGGCCAATATGACTGACATATACCGAGATTGAATCTATGAATAATTCTTTAAAATTTCTAGAATTGGATTTTTGTATAATTTTTTTTAAAATATTAAATTAATTAATTTTTATTGTCTTAATTTTTTGTGAAATTTAAAACATTTTTTTTTTTTGGATTTTTCTGAATTTTTATTTCTTATTTGTTAAATTTTAATATTTTTTTATAAATCTTACGCGGAAAAAATGTTTAAAGTAAACAAAATCTGTCTCCGTTAAGGATTGTTGTTACAGCAAAATCAAATTGACGGATGCAGAAAACGTTTAAGACTAAATAAACGCTTAGAGTTAAAATAATTATTTTGACCAACGTTTAAAGACCATCTAATGTATTAAACCGATAATATTGAGTTGTGGTGTGGAGGATTCCAATTTTGCTTCCTCAAATTTTCTTATTTCGTGCTGCATGCTTCACTTCAGGCTGTTAATAAAATAAATTTTAAAAAATAAAAATCAATTAATCTTTTGTTTATGGAACTAAGACTAACTTTCTAAATTAAAAGATCCCATACACACTTGAACTTTAATCTTTTAAAGAATTTCTCTTATTTGGAAGGGTTTGGAACTAAAATACAGTATAGTAATATTTTTTCCCACTCTATTCATGCGTTGTCTCTATCTTTCCCGATTAACAAAAAAATTATTTTTTCTTCTCTAAGAACTTAACAAATATAGATAATTTATATGAATGTGTTTCTTTTCTTAATAGGGTTAATTTAACAATTTTAGTGTGTCTATATATATGTATTGGTTGATGAAAGGGTTAAAAATCATGTGTACGTAAAAAAAAAAAAAAAAGATGGATTAGTCGAGATGTTAAATGATTTTAGATTCGAGCCATAGATATGCAGGTTTGTTAAAATTTATGAATGTGAACTTTTTTTTGCCTTTCGGAGTCTTGCTCGATTCCACTCCAAAATAGTCGACAGTCAATATGGTTACCAGATTAAAACATAATCTCCACCGTAATGCTTAAAGTATCGTAATGACAAAAATGATAATATAATATCATGTACTATTTCTTTTCTTTGGTAGGATGATATTTCTTTTACTCCTATTCTTGTTATTTCAATTAAACTCATTAAATTATTTTCAAAATTCTTAGATGAATATTTTTGTAAAATTATTAAAAATTAATTTTAGAGAAAACGCCTTTTATACGAGAGGATGGAGTGATTAATTAAATGTATAAATAGTATAATAGTAAACTTAATATTTGGGGGTTTAGGGCTTTAGGATCTCTCAACTTCCAGTCTTCTGCTCCTGTTGTTCGACATCCATTAGGGTTTTACAAATTATATTGTCGCCTCTACAGTTGGCGGCTAGGGTTTTGACCCTTTGTTGCATAATACCATTACTTGTCTGTATTTGGACTCTCTTAAGCCCCCTATCAAAACCAATATTTTTGAAAGCTCCTAACTTTGATCACGCTTTCTCCTTCTCATAATTAGGACTGTTTTAGGCCAGAATTCTCATCTGGGCGCCCTTCATTCTTCATAATCTCTGATCATTACTTCTGTCAAGTAAGTACAAATTTTCTCGATTTTTTGTGTGAAAAGTTTTTGGTTTCAGTCAATTGATTTTATCATTGTGAATAAGGATGCATCGGTTCAGTACCAAATTTATACCTTTGTGTCAGTTTCCGATCATTGCCTCACTGAGGTTTATGGATTTTTTCCCCTTTTATTTGTCAATTTTATTCAGGATTATCAAGTCCAGAATTTGGGAGGCAGAGCACTTCTTGATTATATAATTTGTTAGGCTGCAATTTCAAGTCTTTGAATTTACCAGTATGAGTTACCCTGATTCCGAACCCCTTTTCATGCCACAACAATCACCGTATCGATCAGGCAGTGATGCCATTGCCATTGGTGTGTGGCCTCAATTTCCAACAAACAACAATGAGCAATTTGACCCACATTCATTTGAGCAACCCCAACCTCCTTACAAAAGGCCAAGAAACTCAGAGGATGACAACAACATCAACCAATCCATGAATTCTAGGATGGCCCCATCAAATAACATTCCCGTAAATAAAGGAACAACCAACATCTTTTTCAAAACCAGAATGTGTGCAAAGTTTAGGACTGGTTCTTGTAGGAATGGTGAGAACTGTAACTTTGCTCATGGAATGCAAGACTTGAGGCAGCCCCCTCCCAATTGGCAAGAGCTTGTTGGTGTAGGTGGTGCACGCGGCGAGGATGAGAACAAGCCAACGGGGAATTGGGAAGATGACCAGAGGATAATTCACAAGATGAAGCTATGCAAGAAATTTTATAATGGTGAGGAGTGTCCTTACGGTGATAGGTGTAATTTTCTTCATGAAGAACCTTCAAAGTTTAGGGATGATGGAGGGAGGTATAGAGAGAGTTCTGCAATTAGTATTGGAACTACTGCGCCTTTAATGGGCCAAGTCAGCGGTGGATTTGATGTGATTGAAGCTAATAAGAATTGGAACAATTCTGGTTCAGATGCCTCTCGAGTGACTATAGTAAAGCCATTTTGGAGGACAAAGTTGTGTACTAAGTGGGAGATAACTGGGCAGTGCCTATTTGGCGATAAATGTCACTTTGCTCATGGACAAGCTGGTATGTGGCATTGCTTGAATTTAGTTTGTCATTGTTACTATCCATTCTTCTTATTTTTGTGTTTTTCTTCTTGCTGATTTGTTTGCTTTGTTGCTTGCCTTTGTAATCTGTGTATTTAAAAGTGTGTATTTAAGAAAATCTTAAAGTTTTTAGGTGACGGGAATGTGCCCCCTTATCCTAGTGGATCACGGGAGATCTAATGCCTTGATAAACTAGAGAAGAATTTTGTCGTTGATTTTCTTAATTGAAAACTTAAACGCTATTGCATACATATGAATATGATGCCTTATCTGGATGTGGATCCAAGAACTACTGTTATTGCAGTGTGTCCAGCTTCATGCATTCTTATGAATGTAAAACTTATAATTGGGTTGGTAATCAAGAAAAATGATGTCCCTCGACATCTTAGAGGAACATGCTAACAAATTTAAAGCAGATATTACTTTGACAATGACTACCGGAAAAGTCTTGTTTACCTCAAGATACAAATTAATCCCTAGAACTGTGCTTGTAGCTGCATTGTATTCCTTTTGTCCAACTAGGTTCCCCACCTTGCTGTAAGGGTGTATTATTCTTCCTTTTCCAACATGCTTTCATTACCTGATTAATATTTTGAATTGCCGTCCTGCAGTAGGTGGTGTTGATCTGAATTTATTGGAATAACACCATAGGCTTTGGAAGTCAACTCTTAGCAATTCTGTATCATTGGTTCAGTGTTTCTGATATGTTGGGATAGTAATGAATGCCATTTTTTCCTAGTTTCCATGCACGCATTATCTGCACTTAGTTGTTACGCAATGTAGAGCTGTTTAGTGTACTGTGCCTTTTGCTTATTTTTCTGCTGGTTTTGTAAGATTCACATTTAGTTTCTTGTTTCCGCCACATGGTATGAAATTGAGTATGATTGCTTTCCAGCAAGTGTGTGAAAGAAGTGCCTTACTTGCATGCCATCAAGTGTTTTGATGGCTACTCCTTTTCCTATGGACTTGAAATGGCTTAATGACTACTTGTTTACTGCTGTGGACTTACAATGGCTTCTTAATTGGAATTAGAGTTACAATCTCCTGGTGGACGACTTGAAGGAGAAGCTGCGACTAATGGCTCCATTTTAGCTAACCCGCCAGCTGTTCTCGTCAACAATGGTTCTCCAAGTAAGATCCCATATGCACCTCGTTTGGGTGAAGAAGGGCAAAGTAAGAAGTGCCTGTTGAAGTGGAAAGAACCCAAGAAAATTAACCGGATTTATGCTGATTGGCTCGATGATCTTCCATTGGGGCAAAACCTGACGAATCACGTAGAGATCTGAAATCAATTCATTGAAATTGTTTTGATGCAATCACCTTGATTTGGCATCATTAAAATTTTGAGTTACTGCTTCCAAAGTTTTAAATTTTGATAATAATAGAGTGATTTGAGTTGCCAGAAGGCATAGGAGAAGAGCCATAGAATAGAATGCCTTCTATTGAATGTTAGATAGGTTTTCTCATAATTTTCCATTTTCTTCCATTGCTTTTTCTTCATTGAAGAAATGCAAGATGTGATATTCAATTTTGTTTGATTGTTTATTGTTCTCTATGTAATAAAACTAATAAATACAAATTCCTCCCTGGCTTTTCTTTAATCCATCCATTCATCTTTCATTTCTCAATTTTCAGTCCTGGATTTTCTTTCCTGTATTGGTAAGTTTGTAAAGGACCTCATCTCTTAGTTCTCTCTTTGTAGAATAAAACAGGACAGTCCAAATACTTTCCGTCCGGTTTGGTTCCGTATGCAATCCGGTTTTAGGAGACCCCTATCCACAATCTCTTTGTGGGTCCGACAAAGGACATGTCATTCAGGACAGTTGTCGTAAAAGTACACAGCCAACGCAATTGAGTCACCAACCTCTTCGCTCCATCTTCTACTTGTAATAAAATCAGCCATCCAATGGAGCAAAGAGAGCAATGCTTGCACTCCTCTCTTCATCTCCCACGTCCCTCCTCTTTCGCTCTCTACCTAAAACACTCGCTCTACAACACAACCCAACAATCCTCGCAGCGAAAGCTTTCTCCGTTTTCACTACAACAACAACCATGTCCGTCAATTTGCAATCCCATGCCTTTGCAGGCAACCCCAGACTAAGTAAAACCCTAAAGTCCACCCACCCTCTATCACCAAATCTAGCTCTTGAAACCTTAAAGACTCAACTTTTAGAGAATGCCCATCAACCATCTTCTGTTAATTTCAAGGTTCTGCCTTTTAGAAAGGGGAGGCCTTTGGCCTCTTCTAGTGCTGGTGAGGGTGATGTGACGCCAAAATGGCATCTGGGTTGGATGAATTTGGCAGATTTTAAAGGTTTATCGGGTAAATATGGTGTGGAATTGAGTGGGGACAGACTGGTTTATTTGGGTTCAAAGTCTGAGGAGGAGGATGTGGTGTTTTGGGCAATTGATGTGTCTGATGAGGATAGCTTGGTCCCTGTATTTGGTGAAAAGCGGTTTTGTTTTGTTGAGTTAAGGACACTCATGGTTGCTACAGATTGGGCTGATGATTTAGTCATGGGGGATTTGGCAATCGCTGGACATGTAAGTCGTTTCTTTTGTTACTTATTGTGGATTCTGCTAGTTTCATATGGTATTTAGGTATGTTTACAGTTCATTTTCAGGCTCGTCCAGCATAATGTGAACTATTTGTCTTTATGATCTCGTGAAATTGGCCGAAAATTGTTCATGAATTATGCTATTTTATTTCCCTGAACAATGTTCAGGTCGCTTTACCAATTAACATTTCACCTATTCCGTTTTTCATAGTTAGGTTTGAGAGCACCTTATGGATGCTTAGCAATCATTTTGTAATGAATAATTTATTTAGCATAATTGTGAGCTGATGTATCATTAGGACGTGACGCAGTTTAGCAGACTGCTGAAGGCATATACGTGTTTCTCCATTTTGGCTTGGAAAGTTTCTTTCATTCAGCAGAAACTTTGCCTGCCTATTTCTTCATGTGATAGTAAGAGAGTAGGCTTAACTTTATTGTTATTATTACTATTATGTGTGTTAGGCTAACTTGAATCTTGGTGACAACCGGTTCATATTAAAATGTGTGGGAATGCTACCACGCGGTTTGTGGCAGCATTGAATTTGATGAGACAATGGTTTTGAGGGGCCTATTCTTTCTCAGCATGATCATGGGACTTGATATACTAGTATTAGGATACTTACTGTTTTGTTTTCTTCTTTATCAGGCCAGGGCACTGCTAGAATGGCATAATATATCACGATTCTGTGGTCATTGCGGAGTGAAAACAGTCCCCCTAGAGGCTGGGAGACGTCTGCAATGTTCAAACGAGTCTTGCAAAAAGAGGATTTATCCTCGTGTTGATCCAGTACGGTGTTCCCTATGCCTCTCTGCAGTCACTATAGCTTGAAATTCTTAGTAGTGGATGCTTAAGTAACCAATTACTTTCTTGACCCTACTGTAGGTTGTCATCATGTTGGTTATTGACAAGGAAAATGATCGCGTCCTTCTAGGCAGACAATCAAGATTTGTACCCCGATTATGGAGTTGCTTAGCTGGTTTCATAGAGGTATATCTTGGCCAGACTCATCTCTGTCTAAAGTTTGAAGGAGAATTTGTTAGATGAAATTGCTGAACTCTTTCTCTGATTTTTTATTTGTTTATCCATTTGTCTTTAGCCTGGAGAAAGCTTGGAAGAGGCAGTGAGGAGAGAAACATGGGAAGAGGCCGGTATTGAAGTTGGAGAAGTTGTTTACCATAGTTCTCAGCCATGGCCAGGTTTATTTCTGCTCACCCTGTGATTTAGTGTTTCCTGATTCATTCACAAAATGCAATTATTATATCTATAATCTATATTATTGACTCACATCTACTTTATGATGTTGAATTATCTTCATAAATTGGGGAGTGGTGGTTTGTGGGGAGGGTTTGGTATATTACAGCATGCTCTCGCATGACTGAAATACACTTCCTTATATAAGTCACTATACTTCTTGGGATAATTCTTTGTGCTTATGCTTTCGTTATTGTTTTTTCCTTTCATAGTTTGCCCGAGTGGAATTCCATGCCAGCTGATGGTCGGTTTCTTTGCTTATGCCAAATCAGTGGAAATAGATGTAGACAAAGAAGAGTTGCAAGGTACCTCAAAATTGTTAACTTTTACTATTTTTGTCTTTGCTTTGAACTTGTCCCCTTTCTTATGAATACAGATTGATGCTTTACTGCTTGTATGAGACACAGGTTCCACATAATACAATATAAAGTAGTTAATTACGTACTTGAGTAGATGTTTGAGATCAATTGACAACTTCCAGAAAAACTGGTTGATGTGGCAGCATTGGAGATGAAACTACCACTTGAACTACATATCTAAAACAAAAGTGTTTATTGAGGTGGAATCAGCTACCATAAGTTTAGGTGTTTGATTTGGTTCACTGCTTGTGAATGTTTAGTTTTACTAAATTTGTGGCTGTTTTGTATTGTGGAAGACTGCTTCTTTACCTTGAAATGATTCATATGTATGAGATGATAATTTAAAACTATAAGAATCTCAGGCTTATTTTGCTAGTTTAAATTATGAAGATCTTAAAAGGTTTGTATTTTCCTAACATGCACCAATATTTAAATTAGGCAAATGGTCTATAGTGGGCTTGATTCTTTGAAGATTTTGTGAAGTTTTTATGCATTGCTTGTTTAAGTGATTAGTCCAAGAATCCTCATGGCAGATATTAAAGGGTTTGATTCTTTCATCTGTAACTTATATGAACCCCAAATAAATTGTCTACATAAAAGAAATGGAAGGACTCCTAAGTCCTAACTCTTCGATGGCAGTTCAGTCGATCCTTGTTAGTTGTTATATCTTCAAATGAATTATAAGTTCATGTAGAATACAAGAAATACATGAATCCTAGGGATTGAACCTTTTGGATTTTTGTTTTTATGTACTATGATTTTGGTTGCTGATGGCTGTGTTGGACGTCAACAAGCATGAATTTCTCGAAACTGTTAGTTCTATTGTCTGACAGGTTTAGAAGTATGATACTAACATCAGATGTTCCACGTACCCAGATGCTCAATGGCACAGCAGAGAAGATGTTAAAAGGGCATTCGCGTTGGCAGAATACAAGAAAGCACAAGTAACAGCAGCAGACAAGGTAAACCAGATGTGCAGAGGTGTTGAGAGAGGGCAGAGTCTGTCAACAGATTTTAATCTCGAGAGTGGGGAACTCGCTCCAATGTTTTTCCCTGGACCCTTTGCAATTGCCCACCACTTGATCTCGTCATGGGTTAATAACGGCTCGACAATCGGTGAAGCTCAACTGAAACAACCTAGTAGTTCCTTGTCAAACCTATAAAGCTTTAGTCTCATACGCTCACTCACCAGTTTCTTTTGTTTCCGAAAACTGATTCCATTGTAATATTTGAAGCAATCTCATGTTGTAAGAATTGGCATCCATCTTTTGGGGAAAAAGAGGAAAGTACCCTTTTCTTTTTATTTTGGGGATTGCTTTCTGAAATTGACTGGTGGATGTAACTATTTAAATTTGTTCAATTGTAATATTTTGCTGCAAATGAGAGGTTTGAAATGTTTGGCAGAATAGCCTATACATCGTTAAGGAGGTGTTTACTTACAAATGATTTGTAATTCAGCGGTACGGTCAAGCACCTAAACGTACCGTGCTGGTAGTTTACCCCATTTTAAAGTAGATCTGACCAAAGAATCCATGGGGTTTATACACTTTTTGAGCAAAGGATCGTTATGAGGCAGAAGATTCTGAATTTCTTCAGATGCAAGAATTACTTTCACTGCCCTCACCAACAGAATATGAATGGCGATTCTTAAGAGAATTCGTGCTCCTTCCAGGTCTTTTCTTCTCATTGCTTCAACTGCAGGAATCAGAATGTTATCTATTGTGGCCTTATCTGGCAATACAACCTCAAAACCCTGCATAGTTAACAAACACCAAGGTAAGATATGAAAACATGAACAGTAATCATGCTCAAACGAGATCAACCATGCTCGAACGAAAAAGTGGGTTTAGTTGGAGTACCTGACTCTGCAGTTTATCCTGATAAAAACCAGCATCCAAAGTTGCTTTTGTGGCAAGCACACCAATACTCACAATACTTCCTGCTTCAGGCGATTTCAACCCGGCTGCCTTGAGCTCACTAGCAACACACTCACCAACATGGAAGAATGGCAATAAACACCCCGCAGATATGTGATCATGCCAAGTATGTGATACAGTACAAGGCATAACTATGCAGCAAGCCCCGGACTGCTCGAGGAATCTCCTTTTCTCGCGCAAGTTCTCGACGAGAGGATCGAAACATAACTGTGGGAACAAGCTGCCACGCGACTGGAGAGCTGCGCTCAAGGAAGCATCGCTGCAGACAAGAAACGGTATGCAGTCTTTACCATTTCTCGTGCTCCACCAAACAAGTTTTTCGAGGAAAACGAGTGTCGAAAATGCAGACACACCTCCTAGGATTCCGACCGTGTTAGGGTTCTTCTGGCATCTTTTCAGAACAGCACCTGAAGAAGAACCTGAACTCTTTTTTGGTTCAGGCAAGTTGCAACTACTGTTGTTCTCTTTGTTTTGGCCAAGAACTGCAGAAATACAGCTTGTTCTTGACCTGTAATCATTCCTGCTCTGATATACATTACTTTCAAGAACTGATGCATAATTTAACTTGGTGAAGGAAAATACATTAAACATCACTAAAATCTCTATAAATTAGGTATCTTTTCCATAACTTACACGGATTAAAACACCAAAGAACACAAGAAGAAAGAAGTATACTTCAAAAAAACAAGAACCCAAATTAATTAGAGAAGTACGATTACAATTCAACGCAAAATAACTCAAAATTCTGCAACTTTTCCTTGTCTTGTATCCATGTGGTATGATTATAATGTAGTTGTGTAACAGCTATCGAGAAAAGGAGAGGGAGTGATAATACAAATGGGCATCTTTAAGCCCAACAAGGGTATTTTCGACTTTTCATCACCAACAAGGAGGTCCCGATATATGTACCTCTTAGTATATATCCCCACAGTGGCTAAGACTATATATACCGGTTTTACCGGGTAATTATAACCGTTCATACGGTATACTAGGGAAACTATGAGGTAAAAAGAAAAAGTAACGGTAACAGCTAACCGTGTCCAAGGGGATCCACAGGGCAAGGCTATAAATATCCCCTTCTCTCCTCGAAAAAATGATATACACACGCACATGCGTACAAAACCTCTACCCAAACAACTACTCACATTCAACCGATAGTTTTCCTCTTTATCTCAAAAACTTATTTCCATCATGTTGCTAACTAATTTGATCGTCGAAATTTTTACGCCGAAAACCCTCTCCGGTACTTTACAGGTGGTATAAAAACAACGAGACAATCCACGTCGCACGTCATATTACTTGATCGCCCTCACCCCGGTTCGAGGACTATCAGGGAGGATCCAAAATTTAAAGTTGTCCAGTCATCCCCACCACCACCTTTTTAACAGTACTCTGAATCACTGCCGACCGTTCAAAAAGAAAAAAACAATAGCACTAACACAGATATTTTTATTAATAAGTGTTTCAATTTTCAAAATGTCCATGTAAAGACAACAAAAAATTATATATTCCCTTGTCTTCAATAGTACTTACTACTATTTTATATCAGTATCTGACAAATATGACAAGGATAGGATTGGGGCAGGAGTCAAAGAAATGAATGCAAAAAATAATTAATGGTCCATAATTAATGTGATAGAAATAGAATGAAGGCACTGTAAGTGTAAACTTTCTTTTTTATAAACCCGAGTTCGGAGTTTTCGTTAATTCTTTATCATTAATAGACAGCTAATGAGTTACCTGTCTATTGATAAATAACTTTAACGAGCAAGTACATTGTTATTATTATTATTATTTTCTCCTTTAATATGAGTTGTGTTTGGTCAATTTGTGGATATGGCCTGTCACGACTAATTATTTTCATACTAAATCAGCTATTAACAATTAAAGTGTCCTGAATAAATAATTGTTTCACACGGACCGAATCCATAAATACTAGTAATTAATCGAGCCGTAAAAATATGGGATAAAAGGTTAAACCTCATCTACAATGGAACTAAAAGAATTCACAAAACAAATTATATTTTCATCAATTGATTTAGTCTCTCGAAAGAATTATTGTCAAAGTCCTATAATTCATCTTGGGATTGAAAAAAATAACACGAAGTTTTGTCCTAAAAACTGAATTATTGATAAAGATAATGTTTCTTTGTATCAACAGCAAAGGAAGCTATAAATCCAGTAGAACCTCGACACGCATAGATTTAGGTTTAGCAATTTAGTAGTACTATCATGGGATTGGTTTTGACATCGACACAACTTTATATATATAAGTGGGGCCTAACCCATCTTTCCCTTTCTTCTCTTCTATTCTCTTGTTTTCCTTTTGAAACAAAATCATTGCTCAATAAAATGATCATATATAATAGTACACTACGATCAGTCACGTAAAATTATTCTATTATTAAACGATCTATTTAGACGTAATTACATAAAAATTTTAAATTATTATATATTTTTTCACTCGATATATATGTGGTATGATTCAGAGGAGAGATTTTAAGAATTTTTTTTTTTTTTTTTGACAAAAGGATAGATTAGATTAATGCAACCAAACACTACAAAAGGCACTGTCGCCTCGGGGCATTGCCCTACAGAAACATTTCCTAAACTGGAAATCAGATGCTAGGACATTCATAGTCCTATTACAAACCAAACGCCATACCC
>NBIL01011476.1:0-19410 GCA_002752925.1 Viola pubescens var. scabriuscula
CACTTGCTTTATGTTTACAATTAATATTATTTTTATGATAACTATCACTATTGTTTTTGAGATGTTCTTTGTAGTTTTATTCTTAATATATTCTCCTTGATTTTTCTGTTGCAGGATGTACCATGGAAGGCATTTTTTAAAAGCCAAGTTGTATGGGCAATGATATATGTTCATTTTTGAGGAAGTTGGGGTCACTATACTTGTTTATCATTGCTTCCATGTTTAGGTACTTTGTTTCCAATTTCATGAAGTTTATATTCATGTTTATATAATGGGCTTTTTACAGTTGGTATTTGCAATTTCCAAAAGTAAGTCTCTAGGACTCATTATTGACATGATTAAGTTGCGACCACCAGTGTTTTTCCTATTTTGAATTCTAACCAAATCAGTCTATAAAATAAAATGAAGTAAACATTCAACATTTGTTGTCTGCACAAATTGAAGTTCCTTTTCATGATTTTTAGCTACAAAGAAACTAAATTTTCAGTTACATGTTGTGCAGTGAGGAGCTGAACCTAAACTTGACAGAAGCAGTTAGGTAAGAAAGCAACATATTACTGCCATTCTAATTTTATCTAACATTATGATATATGCGATGCCTCATAATCTGGCATGCATCAAATTTACACAAGCAGTACCTAAAGATGCTAACTTCTTGTGAGAGAAGTAATTATCCTTTTGTTCTGAGCTCAATAGATTTTATAGCTAGATAATTCTATAGAGTACTTGAAAGCCCTGTTATGAATGTGGCATGTTGCCATGATTGTCTTTCTATGAATTTCATTCCATATTTTACACGATTTGAATTTTCTGGAAAATATTGTTATATTGTTACAATTTGACAAACTTCGGAATTTCATATCTTTCCTATGTGTTTGAACATCACATGCCATATTGGCAGTCTTACTTCGTTGCAGCTGAAGCATTTTCAGTGTTCTTATGTTCTTTTAATGACAATTGCGTTGTTGAGCCCGCTTATTTCAAGCCCAGCGACGCAGAAAAGTCTCGGTGGCATTATTGTCGCAACGCGCCTGTTTTTGCACACAGTGACTTACATGTGCGTTTCTACATCCTTACCTGATTAGTTTGACAATAATGAGCTTAGAAATAACATATTATTATTTGGTTAGGATGATGAGCATGTATACAGATGATTAACATAAAAAGTAGCATATTTATAAGGAGACTGATTAATTAATGCAATAAGATGTGTATAAAGCCAAAGTCTACTTTAGAGATGCAAAAGCATATTCTCTAATAGAATTTTTAATTTTCTAACTAAATTAACAAATTTCATCAGTATAGACTGGATTTCTAGTTGTTGCTTTATGATTGGCAGTTTGGAAGTAAATCCAAAAGAAACCCGGACTAGGGAACAGTAATTGTTGAATTAATTACTATAATATTAATTAGTACAAAATCAAAAATCAAGTTGAAGATTGATTCAACTTTATCTCCATCGCCCACTTGCAGTGATGCAATCATAGATGGTGACTAAGTCTCGTTTGGTGTGGATATCATCGAGGGATAGAAGAATATCAATTTTTGCTACCCAACATCAGATTTATGGACACCGGCGTTACAAGTTTTGTGGTTAGATCATTAAAACAACAAGACAGTCTATGTACATCTCGTTAAATCATCATCATATGGCTGGAATTGGAAGATCTAAAAATGAGGTACACGTGTGATTCCGGGTCTGTTTTGTGGGCGAAGTACATTCACTAGCCGACAAATTATTTACTTCCACCAGGAGAGGAATGAAACGTGTGGGAATCTAAGACTACCATTAGATGGCTCACTATAGTCTTAATCCAAGGGTCACGGATTCTACACTACACAAGACAGCTTCTGCATCCAAACAAGCCACAAATCATTTCCTATTGCTAATCACTCCAAATAAGCCAAGCTCACGGAGTAAAACCAAATTAACTAAGATAATTATTATTGGAGGTAGAAACCAGGAGAAACGACACGGTACGGAGCTGTGGTGGCCCACGTATCATTCTCTCTCCCGAGTGCAAAAACGATTCGATCGGTGACCTCCACGTCACTCATCATTAAACTAATGATTATTCCCGCCGGATTTTAAAAATGGAAGGGATCCAATCCAACGTTCCACATCCCTTCTTGATTTAGCATCTGACAAAATCGGACCGCCTTTCTTTCCGTCTGCTTCTCTCTGTATCTTTCCACTTCCCAAATTAATCCTGTGTCTTGGCTCGCTTTCCTTTTTTACTAATCCGTTGAACCGAATTAATTTGATTCGAATATTATTAAACTTTAATAGATGATGTCTTTTAATTTTGTAAATTCAAAATCAATAAATTACGATCGAATCATCTTAATCACATAACATGTATATATATATATATGATATAAAATTGGTATAAAAGTACGAGCTACTAAATAATATTAATAGGGTTGATAAAAAATAAGGTTGGTAAAAATCTGTAATTATTCACCACATGACAAACATGGTATACGTTTTGCACATTGATTATTCACAAATCCAACTCTACACTAATATTTATACATAAACCGCCAAATTAATCAAGTTTTTTACTCAAAATCATTACTATTCGTTCTGTGGTGATGGAGATTAAAAAATACTAAATCTATAGGAAACAAACAAATTAATCAATAAGTGAGGTATATACTCTATACCCATCACTTCTTGGAGTCGCACTATAAATATTGTTGCACCAATCCCTTCTTCTTTTCCTACCAACCAAACATCAAACAAATATTCTCTTCTCCCTACCACATTACTACTAATCAACTTCTAATTTTGATTAAGATATTAATTAAACCTAGCTAGCTGATTATGTCAGGAGCTGAAGCCCTAATTAAAAAGAACAGCACGCCTCCTACTCCCACCACCACCGCAACCCTCACCACCACCCGCACCGCGGCGCAACCGGTTACAAGGAGTCCATCATTGGTTCGCCGTTTTGTCGGTGTTAGACAGAGGCCGTCGGGGAGATGGGTTGCCGAGATAAAAGACTCGTCTCAGCGTGTGAGGCTTTGGTTGGGCACCTACGACACTCCTGAAGAGGCCGCCAGAGCCTACGATGAAGCTGCTCGGGCACTCCGTGGAGAGAATGCCCGAACCAACTTTTCGTCCTCTCTCAACTCTAATAATTCGAACCAGTCCCTATCGATTCCTGGGCTGGCCCCGGAATCCGATGAGAGACACAGCCTCAGCTTCTCCTCGCTAAAGGCGAAGCTAAGCAAGAATCTGCAAAGTATCATGGCGAGAACAACGGAAACTAAGTCGACTAAGAATAGAGTGAGCGATCATTTCACATTTGCTAGTATTTTTCATTTAAGGAGCCATTTGCAGTACCAGAAGCCGGTGGATATTAAGAACATGGAGAAAGTGGTGCAACCGAGTATCATAGTCCCGCATGTAGCGGATAATGATATTAATTTTCACGATCCATATGCTTGGGATACTTCGAGTGTTTCGAATTCGGATTGTAGCAACGAATGGGCCGGGTTCAGGCAACACGGGGTTGATTCGGACGGGTCGGAAATTGGCGATCCGATGAATAATACGGGCGGTTGGATGGATAGCCCAGATCGTCAACTGATGATGATGAGCGGTGGGGATCAGGGTTCAAGGAGTAAGAGGTTAAGGGTTTCCTCTTCTGTGATGGTTCCTCCAAGTTTCAGTGGCCCCCCATCGTTTTGTGGGTCCCCACCATTCTGCGGGTCCCCTTTTCATGGTGAGTAATTAAGCAAGGGATCATAGGTTATGAAATCAATTAGCTTCTTTATTAAATATAATTCAAAGGAACAATTTGATGAGAAGCTAATTAATTAAGGTTATGGAGCTTCTTTTGAAAGGAGAAGAAGCCAGGTTTAGGCACGAGCGCAGTAGTTGTTACTGTTAATGTTTAATTACCATGTACAGTACTTGATCAGAGATGAAAAAACAACTTTGTATCAGAAATAACAGTGGTACCATATATATTACAATGTAACAATTACAAGCGGCCTAAGACCTAAAAAAAAAAATTGTTTATTTTTTCCCGTTATGAACCACATGTATTTTTGAATAACGCGTGTTGTGTTGTATATTAAGTTATTAACCGGTTGTTGTTCTGCTGTATGTGTTCAACGAAATGGCAGAGTGAATAGTGTTCAAACGAATTTGTACCGCACTCCATCGTATGCATAAGGGAGCGCAAATTTTAGTGTACGCAAAAGTACAAATACAGTGTTAATTTGTCGCTTGTTTTGTAAGTACTTGAGGCATAAAATTGTTTGATGGATTTCAAGCGCATCGTTGGTGCCATCAATCATAACCTTTCTTAATAAGTCGTCAATAAATATAATTTAAGTTTGGCATTACTCTCTATTTAACTCCAAACTAGTTAGATCAGCAGTAATTAAATTACCAAATGGTTTGGAGTAAAATTCTGAATCTACACCAGCTTTTGTAATTATGTTGTTGATATTTTGTTGCACAAAAGGAAATATTCATTTTACGCGTACACTTTTACGCAATAACGAAAAATTACCCACAACAACTAAATTGCTGTGTTAAAAGAAGTGATATTTTGAAGTTTGAAAATTGTACTAAATCTCAACATAAGTGTTGATTTGTTGATGAAAACTACTCCTTCCGTCCAACAATAAACGTTGTTTTAGAATTTTTTCTACTACTTGGAGTACTTGTCATTTTATCTTTTCCGAAGCATATATTTTGTGCAAATGATAATTTTTTTTTTTTGAATCAACCCAATTTGATGATGGTGTGGTAATTTGAGTAGAAATTAGAGGTAAAAATAAAACAATGTGCAATAGAATAAGATCCAACGACGTTTATTGTTGGACGGAGGTAGTAATTAATAGAAAATGAAAGCAGTAAACTTCTACGTTAATCTTCTTAGGCCCAATTGTCGATTTAACAAACAGATACCGGCCTAGTACCTCATAGTAGGCATAGTGGACTGCGAAAGGCCCAAAAGGGCTGTCAGGCTTTTTTACTTTTCTCCAGCAGCAGGCCCGTAGCTTACAGCTTTTTTCTTGCGATTATTATTATAAAAAAAAATTATAGGCATCTTTTTGCTTTTATTGTTAAACAAAAGAAAAGTTAAAACCACCTTGACTTGATCAAAAAAAATAGAAGAGAACGACGTCGTACTGGCGTGAACCCAAAATCTCAATTTGAACTCTTTTTGGGCTAAAGGCTGAAGCCTTTTTTATCTTCTTAATAACGCGCGGGCCAAAAAATATGAAACGGCATAATTGGCCAGCTGCTCTCAGTACAAGACCATGGACCCATGAATTATGAGCGTACCTGGCAGGCACGGTCAGGTGGTCCAACGGCAACGAGATACAAAAAGTCCCGTCCCGTCCCGTCTTGCGATCACAATTAACCCATAAAGCACGGACTAATATTCACACTAACACGGATATCGGACACGACACTGACATTACGATACGAGTAAGTTAAAAATCTCAGAACACCACATAATATATATACATGTATGTATGTCTATTAACATATAGTATTAAATAATTCTTTTTTCTTCATTTACAACAATAAAGAAAAAAAAGTTTCAACTTTATCCCTAAATATAATTTCAAATTAGATTTAGTTTTATAAATACTTTTGACAAGTATAATTTACACTAAATATTTCTTTGATATCCATAGTTGCTTAAAATTATAATAAAAAGGCAGGACACGAGAGGTAGTGAGTCGAAAACGTATCGTATGGGTGACGTCGAATGTCGGTGTCAGAAATGAGTCCGACACGAATATAATATAAAAAATGAAGTATTTATGCTTCATAATAATTAAAGAGACTCTTTTTTTTTCATTTTCAAAACTCAAACTCAAACCTCAAATAAATAATTTTTTTTATCATTTAACCATGCAATTAATTATATGATTTAAATTGAAATCATTTGCACCAAAGAAAAGAGAGAGTCATAAACCACAAAAAGAAACAAGAATAAAAGAGAGAAAAAGCATGATGAGATGATCGAAAAGCTGAAAAGATAGCAACAAAGCCGACATAAACACAGCGTCACGTTCCGGTTACCCATCCACATCCACGCGTCTTGGTACCCTCGCTCCTCGCTCGCTCTATAACCTTTTCCTAATTTATTCCTTTCTTCTTGTCCTTGCTGCGTATTTACTTCTGGTCCTCTGGATATGTGGATTCTACAAAATGTTTCCCACATTTCAGACATTTTTCATAAATTGATTTATATTATTATCACCTGGATCGTTTTTTTTGCTATTGTATCCTTTTTTAACTCTCCCTGTACATGAGTTTTACGAGTTTAAACTCATAATTTCATTGCTATATATTTATCATTGAATGGAAACAACAATCGCAACTTACATGATAATATCGAAACTTCAAAACATAAAGCATATATATCATTAAACAACTATAACTGGTACAAGAAATGAAATGACAATTTCCCCTACTACGAGTACGTCAAACAACTTAAATATGCATCTTCTTACCATACTTGCTCTCTATCAATCATGAAGGTTATGATAATTTGGGCAGGTTGGCATTTTAATCATTTTCAATTCCAATCCTCCTCCTTGAAAAAGAGTATGATTGCATTTACCCCATCATTTAATAATCCAAATAAAATGATTGTATTGGTTGTGGTATTTTATTTTTTATTATTGTCAAAGATTCAAAATTTGAACCTACATCTTACTACTAATATTTGAATGTGTTTATTTATTTATTATTACTATTGGTCATATTATAATAGATCCAAAACATCTTGGTCAAATAGTGGCATTTCCGTATTTTTACCCCCACATCCAGTGCATTTAGGTCAATCAAGTCACCACCAGCCACCATGTTCCCCACACGTGCGAGCGTGCCACCAAGACAACAGATGAAGAGTATAAAAGACACGCTGGAACGAGGCCGAGACTTTCACGTCAGCAATCTACATAACATCGGAATTTGTAAAGTAACATTCAAAATTAAAAATTCATCCAATCAATCTCAACGGTCGAATACACAGTACTGATCGCAATAACAACCGTACGATCATCATATCATGTTCGACATTTAACCAGTTTTTCCAAAAATCAGAGGCTCTTTCCCTCTCTCCTCAAAACGAACCGGATTGAAAAAACTGTGTCTTTTTTGGTTTTTTTTAACAGACAAGGACAAAGAGACCTGACACATCTGCTTCCAAACGAAGAAGAAGGAGAGAGAGAAAGGTTTGATTTTTGAATGTGATTGTGGTTAACAGTATAGCTAGCAGTACTCTATTAGTCTATTTTATGTTTCCTCTGTCTCTGTGCGTCTCTCTCACTAGTTTTTTCAAAATTTCTTTAGCTGCTTCTTAGATTCTTCTCTGTTTTCATTTTTGTTTACTGATTTCGACCGTTTGTTTGTCTGTTTCTTTATTATTACGAAGCAAAAATAGCTCCTGGGTATTTCTTAGTTCTCAGTTTATTTGGGTTGTATTGGGTTTTGAAGGTCAAACTAGTGTTGACTGCTGAGAAAGATCGAGTCTTTGGAGTGGAAGAAGCACTTTTGGATGCAATTGAGGTAGAGAAGGGAGCAAAGTGGGTTGCTTGGTGTGGAGATAAATGAGAAATTCTTGTTCCCAAGTCTTAAAGTTTGGTTCTTTCAGCTGATTTTGCTTACCTTTTTGCGATCCTTATTTGGCTAAAGTAAGTGGCTTTTTTCCTGGGTTTGTTTGTTTCTCCTCCCTCTTTGTTATCTAGTGATTTATATATTTTCTAACTATGTTGTCTTTGTCTTTGCTGTGATAGGAACAAAACAAATTGTAGAAGCTGAAGGGAGAAGGAACTATCAGTATCTGGTTGCTGTAAAAATGGTGAAGAGATTTGAATGTTGAAGCAAGTCAAAGCAATTTGAGGTATTAGATTCGCATTTATTGTTTGTAATATTTGAGTGGGGCTGGTCGGTCAATGTGTTCCATCTTCATGAATTGAAGTGCACTCGATGTATACATATAACTGTAGATGGAAACTTGTATCGTCTCTTCAAAGTAAAGTCTTTTTTCTTTTTTTCTTATCCCTACCAGCTACCTCTTTATTTATGGAGGATAAATTTGAGAATCCATCCAAGAATCCAACTTTTGTTTTACCTCTCTAAAAGATTACTCTTGTCCGTTGGATAGCTAATCTCAGTTACAGTAAATAAATCTGATGCCATGTTCTTCCACTTTCACGTTTGAAAAGTAAAGTTTTAGAATTGATTCTTCACTTCCTGTTGTACCCTTTAACAGTTCTTAGAATATTCCACTGTATTCTACTCAAGTCGGCAATACAAAGGGTATTTTGGTATTCCCAAATGTTGTTTGCCGACTTTTCTTGTAAATTACTGTATTTCATTTTTGTGATCACTTCCTCAAATATTTAAAGCTGTTTTTGTATTTTTATATGCATTATTATTTTGGATGTTACTTTGGTTGGTATGCAGTCATCACATGAAATGACTCATGCAGTCATCTTTTTGATACTTTGATTTTGTTGGTCGGGCATTGCTTTCTGTGGAAAAAAAACCTTTGTGGGATAATAGATTATTGTGGAGGCTGTTAAACTCAATGGATGCTGGCCTATTTGTTTTTTTTGTTTCTGGTTTATTATTTAAAACAGGTCACCGTAGTTTATAATATATATGTTTGATGATTGCAACTGCTCCACTACTCCAGTATTTTCTACAAAACATATCATTTTGATCAATTTTTATTCCTCAAGCTCATCACTTTATGGTTTGGTTGTCTCTGTAACTCAGTTGCTGCAGCCGATCCGCTAACCAAGTTGACCGACACAAGAAAAAATGGTGGAAGATAGAGGAAAAGAGGTTGTAGTTGATATTCAATCTGTTGAAGATTGGTTATCACATTCGCAGGAGCTTGTCCCGGTGGCGCTTGATAAGGCCAGGGAAGTTAAGGGGTTTCCTGGTAGATGGAAGGCGATCATTTCCAAGTTGGAGCAGATCCCATCGCGCCTTTCAGACTTGTCGAGTCACCCTTGCTTCTCCAAGAATGCACTTTGCAAGGAGCAATTGCAGGCTGTATCGAAGACGCTGAAAGAGGTAATTGAATTGGCAGAATTATGTATGAGTGAGAAGTATGGAGGGAAGCTTCAGATGCAGAGTGATCTTGATGCATTATCAGGTAAATTGGATTTGAATTTAAGAGATTGTGGACTTCTAATCAAGACTGGTGTGCTTGGTGAGGCTACTTTGCCTTTGTCGGTGGCTGGTTCATCAACAGAACCTGAAGCTGCGGTTCATGGCAATACAAAGGAATTGCTTGCTCGGCTTCAAATCGGGCACTTGGAAGCAAAGCATAAAGCACTTGATAGTCTAGTGGAACTCATGAAAGAGGATGAGAAGACTGTTCTAGCTGTATTGGGCCGGAGTAATATTGCTGCTTTGGTCCAGCTGTTGACAGCAACTTCTCCCCGTATTCGGGAGAAGACAGTCACAGTAATCTGCTCACTTGCAGAATCTGGGAGTTGTGAGAATTGGCTTGTTTCGGAGGGTGTCCTGCCTCCTCTCATAAGGCTTGTTGAGTCGGGTAGTACAGTGGGAAAAGAGAAGGCTACAATCTCTCTCCAGAGATTGTCGATGTTGGCAGATACAGCAAGGGCAATCGTTGGTCATGGTGGGGTTCGACCACTGATTGAGATCTGCAGGACCGGTGACTCGGTATCACAGGCTGCAGCAGCTTGTACATTAAAGAATGTCTCAGCTGTGCCAGAGGTTCGACAGAATCTAGCGGAAGAAGGGATTGTAAAGGTCATGATCAATCTCCTTGATTGTGGAATTCTATTGGGATCAAAAGAATATGCAGCAGAATGCTTGCAGAATCTCACTGCAACAAATGACAATCTCAGAAGAGCTGTTACTTCGGAAGGTGGAATCCGAAGCCTATTGGTTTATCTTGATGGTCCCTTGCCCCAAGAATCTGCTGTTGCGGCACTAAGGAATTTAGTTAGCTCAGTTTCTTTGGAAATGTTGGTATCTTTGGGTTTTCTCCCACGATTGGTTCACGTGCTTAAATCCGGATCACTGGGTGCACAACAAGCTGCTGCATCTGCGGTCTGCCGGGTTTCCACCTCAGCAGAGATGAAAAAATTGGTGGGTGAAGCTGGGTGCATCCCGCTACTTGTGAAATTGCTCGAGGCTAAATCAAACAGCGCAAGAGAGGTTTCTGCACAAGCGATTTCAAGTTTGATGACTTTTTCACAGAATTGCAGAGAAGTTAAAAAGGATGGCAAAAGTGTGCCAAGTCTGGTGCAATTGCTTGATCCAAGTCCACAGAACACTGCAAAGAAATACGCGGTGTCATGCCTCGCATCTCTTTCGTCGAGTAAGAAATGCAAGAAGCTGATGATCTCGTACGGGGCAATCGGGTATCTCAAGAAGCTCACTGAGATGGACATCCCGGGTGCGAAGAAGCTACTTGAGAAGTTAGAAAGAGGGAAGTTAAGAAGTTTGTTCAGCAGGAAATAGGGGAAGAAATCACTAATGGGGTCTTGTTTTTGACCCTTTTGTATGAATTAGAAGAGGTTGTTTTCCCCTAGTTTTTCCAGTGTTTCATTGTCTGGATGAAACAAAGTGGCCAATGACAAACTGGAACTTGTACCAATATGTAATATGTATGCAATCATCAATGATTCTACTTATATAAAGATAAGATTGCTGTATGCATCTTTTTTTCTCTTTCTTTCCAAGTTCTCTTCTTTATCTATGCATTGCAGATAACTGTGCAGCAATCATCTCCTTGTTTATGATTGCTTTGGAAAGATTAATGATGGTTTTAGACTTTTAATACAGTTCTGGTCCGAGCTGCAAAACAATACTATCAACTAGCGCTAATAGCTAACACGGAGACGAGATGTCATGCAGAAGCCATGACCCAACTTATATTTGGAGAAGTTGTGCAAGAAATTGTTTGTGTTGGGGTTGTGCTTGCTCCAGGAATCAAGAATGACATCATTCAAGAATCAAGAATTAAGATATTGTTGGTTGAAGCAGAGCATACTGAGCAAGCATATCACCTTCTCTCTACTCTACTGTCTTTGCTTATAAGCATCCATCACCATCAAAATCAACCAACTCGGACGTGGGTTCGGTTCAACCTTATCACCCCACCATCTCCACAACTTAGTTTTTTTTTTTTAAATAAAAATATCTTGTGCTGTGAGAGCACTGAGAGGAATGAGGATAGATAACAAGCTGTGTGTACGTATATATTATTGCTCTCGTTATTTTCAAATAATAATACCATTATGCTAATGATGGATTCGAATCTCACTTTCGTTTAAAAACATACAAATTTTACTAACTTATTTTTTAATTTAATATTTTATTTTACAAACCACATAAACATGTTGTTCATTCTCTCTCATAAATCCAAATTCACTCAGCACAAGTTTTTTTTTTCCTTCAATAAATTGCCAATATATCTAAAATAAAAATGGAGAAAAAATGTCAGAAGCGAATAGATTTACCGATTGGGTTAGAGGCCCAGCTCAGTTTGGTTGGGCTTTTCATTTGTCTGGACTTTACCTTTGGACTTTGGAGGACACGCAAGGTTTGAGTCAGACGACGGCCTTCAATCTAAATATCAGTCTAGGATGTGTGCAAATCATTTAGATATTTTGTTGTAACGGAGTTGGTTTGGCGTGACGGGCTCCCGCGGGTGTACTCTAACGTCTCGTGTTTGTTTTAAATTCCCTGAATTGCTACTTAAGTCGATCTCCGAGCTCTAATTTTATAAGTTCACAAGTATTGCCTTAAAATTTTCAAGATAATTTCCAACAATAATATTTAAATTTAATAAAAACTACTAGCATCATTAGAATAATTTAGGAATCAGAAAGTCACGAACTCCTAAAAAAACAGGTAATTAAAATCAAGTAGGAGTAATGTTTAGTGTGTTTTTTTTGTAATAAATTACTAATAAAATCAGGGAAATAAAATGAAAGAGAAATTCTTTGACTTTCTTAGAAGAAAAGAGAGTGTGAGAGTAAAACAGATACGAGCTTATCATAAATAAGAAACGAAGCGTATTGGTTTTGATTTGTAATTATATAGCAAATTTCTGTTATTTATTTATTTATTGGGGAAGACGAAAATGGAACTTAAATCTAAGCTTCCATCGATATATTTACCATCAGCAAGATAAACAACGAGTTTATTAACTTTTATTTATTTATTTTGTTTTTTGTTTTGTTTTTGTATTTTAGTACTAGTAAAGGGATAACCAAACATGGCCTTGTCACGGTCTATCAGATTAGCCACTTCCAAGGAAATTGACACACAACGTTGCTAACGTTATTACTGCCCGTCTCTTAAAAACTTATTTTCCCTGAGGGAAAAAACGCAAAAAGATCAAAGGAAGTTGTGGATTTCGAGGCTAAACCTTTGGGCACTTCCTTCGGTACTGTTCCATACCCTCCTTTTATCTCCCTCCCTCCCTCCATACATATATACTGTATTGCTTTCGCTACCAGTTCTTTCGTTGTTGTTCCTGATCTGTTCTGTTGAGGTAATTGCTTTGAACGAAGCTTTCTATAGCCAAAGTTCTGTTTTCCTTTTGGGTACTGTGACTGAATTGTAATGAAATTTGTTTCGGATTTTGCTCATTTTCAATTGGGTATTCTTGGTTTGACTCCCCTTTTTTTTTTCTTTTGTGTTATATGTATGCTTATGCTTTGATTCATGCTTCGTTTGGTTACTGGCCGCAGCAAGGAGGATATCTTGACATGAATGGAGTTCAAATGGGTTTCTTTTAATTTTACTGCCTGTGTTATTTGGTTAGAGAGGTGATAAAACTAGGCAAGCCCAGCTGAGCCGCAGAGATGGATTAGGGTATTTGCCTTTGGGGTTCTATGAAGTGAATCGTAATCCTTTGACCTTTTCTTTTGGGTTTTTCATTTCTCAGTAACCAACCAAAGAATACTTTTTTATGTTAGAAACACTATTTTGAATGTGTTGAGATTGGTCTCTCGTTGTGAATCATGTCTGTGATACTTTTCAAATAAATAAATTTGGGTGCCATTATGATTTCAAGGTCTTCGTAAAGTTGATTTGATTACTAACATTAGTCTATGTACTCCATATACTTTTATGGCTATTTTTCATTCTATTGATGTTATTAACACTTTGAATTCGAATAATCATTACTTGAATTTTGAAGGTGTAATTGGCATAAAAGATGAGCACTTTGGACGCAACTAGAGCTGAACTTGCTCTTTTAGTTTTGTATCTGAACAAGGCTGAAGCCCGAGATAAGATATGCAGGGCGATTCAATACGGTTCGAAATTCTTGAGTAATGGAGAGCCTGGTACAGCTCAAAACGTTGACAAATCCACCAGCTTAGCCCGGAAAGTTTTCCGTCTTTTGAAGGTTGACCATCATATTATGCACATGAAACCATATACTAATAGTTAATTTTTTTTTTGCTATATACTAATAGTTAATTATGCATGTATTCACATTGTTGCTTAGGAAATTTCATCCAATGTTAGCTGATCAGTAACCTCTTTCTTGTCTTTTACGGGTAACCATGGGAAAAATGTAATGATCTAAAGTGACTTTATTGGTTCTCCATTTACCCCCCCTAAGGAATGGAATGTTTGAGGATTAAGTACCTTGTAGTATTTCATAAAATAACTTATGCTGCATAGGGAATTTAACATCGTATTTCTTCCTGCTAGTTGAATAAGCTATCAGAATTTATGCTTCTTGAACTTTGTCAAATTGCAGTGGGTCAATGATTTCCATGCTCTTATAAGCCCAGTTCCTCAAGCAACTCCCCTCCCTCTTGCTTTGTTGGGAAAGGTACGTTTGGACTGCTGGCATAAAATTCCACTTTCAATTTCCCTTTTGTTGTTTTATGTATTTTATGCTCATTTTGCAGTCCAAAAATGCGCTACTGTCAACTTTCCTGTTTCTTGATCAAATCGTTTGGCTTAGTAGAACCGGCATCTACAAGGTATGCGCGTACTTACCATCTTCATGTGACATTACGGGTGTAACTTGGATTCATTATTAGTATCGGCACAATATCTGAAATCTGGACTCTACAGAACAAGGAACGTGCTGAGCTCCTTGGTAAAATCTCTCTTTACTGTTGGATGGGATCATCTGTTTGTACCACCTTGGTTGAGGTTAGTAGCTCTCACCTTCTTTTGGTTATAAACTAACTAACTAGGGAAAAAGGAACTTGAGGATCTTTTTTAATAAATATTTTCCTTCCTTTTGCATCAGATTGGAGAGATCGGGAGGCTTTCTTCATCAATGAAGAAATTGGAGAAGGAGCTTAAGAACAGTGATATACATCAAGTACTATGTTACTCTTGGTAGATTTGACTAATTGTAATTTCTTGCATGTAGGAGTAAATTGACTCCGTTCTTGTTCCCGGTTATTGTTGAGTGCAGGATGAGCAATACAGAGCTAAACTTAAAAAGTCAAATGAGAGGTCATTAGCCCTCGTTAAAGCAGCCATGGACATTGTAGTTGCAGTTGGGCTACTTCAATTGGCACCCAAGAAAGTTAATCCTCGGGTAACGGGAGCCTTTGGATTTGTTAGCTCTCTTATCTCCTGTTATCAGGTACGTCCTCCAGCCATATCTTATGTTAAGTTTGATCACTGCCCATTAAGAAATGATCAGCAAAGTAAAGCCATTGCCGGAGTCTCGGTGCAGTTGCTGTTTTAAAGTCTCCTTTCAACGTGAATACTGATAGCATTCTACTTTCTGTGATACAGTTGCTTCCATCGCCACCAAAGTCCAAGACATCATGAAGCGCATTCTGTTCGTTCGAGAAGGCCTCGTGTCATTTAAATAATTATTTAAAAACTTCTGATATAAATCATAGCGGGCGTAAACTTTTCAGCTATTTACCCTCTTATAGGGAACCTGAAATGTTGTTGACCTTAAACGCCCACTGCTTGTTACCTTTGTTGTCAAACTTCATTTTGCACTTGCCATGGTAACTTTGTTATGTAATGCCATCTCATTTACTATGTGTACTTCCACATTGAATGATCATTCTGCCTGCTGTTGCTCTCTACCATCTCGGCTCTCTATCGAGTAGGACTGTGTTTTGATCTTCATTTCCTTTGACTGGTTTATTACGAAGCCAAGGTCCATGCACCATCTGAACTCTCCTTGCAGCAAAAGGAAGCAAAGGTGTCTGATCACTGATGTCTGTTTAGGAACCGTCTTATCATTTGTAACAAAACTGGCGGCGATTTAACACTTTTTTATTCCGTGGCGGTATCTGTGCTTCATAATAGTAGTAACATGATGTGAAAACTTTAATAGTAAGCTAGAGAACCTGTCATATGATCCTACCTAATAAATAATTTTTTTGGATAAAATAAATGGAATAGGAAATATATAAGTAACCAGTAGTTATCATATCATTCGGGTGAAAACAACCAAAGACCCATAATATACATCAGCTTGACAAAACGACCATGAAATTTTTGCAGCACGCTACTCTCACTTAGAGATTGTTATTCAGACCGTAAAGTACAACAGGACCGATAAACAACACAGTTTTTCCTTATAAGAGAAGCTCCTCGTCTGATTCATCATCTTCGTCATTCCAATTATGGTCGACCCCTCGCAACAAATTCACAATCCGCCCCAAGTGTCTGGCACGCTGCAAATAGCAACTGCTATCTAATGAATCGGGATCTTCTGTTAAGCTTGGTCGGTCGTAACTCAGGACTTTCAGTACAAGATTCCCAGTAGGTTCAACACTTTCCACCGCAAATGCAGGGGAAAATGGTTGGCCCACAACTTCAACATGAGACACACTGCATTATCGACACAAGAAATGCATTAGGAGCAGAGCATAGGATAATTATAGCATCAAGCATAGTGAAAGTCACATTTATCCCCACTACAAATAAAGATTCAAATATGGTGGGCTTGTTCAAGAAAAGCGTTACATCAGTTCACAACATCAATTCAGAACAGTGGAGTGTTTGTGGAACGAACCATATATAGAACAAGCCATCCATGTCTTGTCTCTGAACCCTACCCAAGAGATCAATCTGCAAAATCCCACCTATACAAAGAACAGGTTCTGGAAGTACAAACTTCTGCAAGCGATTCTCCTGAAGAAATCATCAAGCAATTAATAAATCTGCTGTTGGCACAAAAGATAGTATATAACTAGACAGATGCTTTTCCATAAGCATAAAACAATTTCCGATGCCTGAAGCCAGTTCTCTGGTTCCCAGAATTTAGGCTACCAGTTATTTGTTCATGCTGCTCAACTACCATGCAGATCATATCCTTGTCAGGATAATTGCCTTAGGGGACAACACAGTCGGATAGTATGCAAGTCCAGCAAACAAAAGGAGGTTTAATATGTATTAGCTTATTGACCATACTAAGTGCATTCTTTCGCACATCAAGTAATTTTACTGAGACAACTCCTGTAGCTACCTTAAATAACACTTCTTTCTTTGACATCTACAGCTCCACCTAAGCTCTTCATGAACAAATTGTTACGCTTCTTCCCAGCTAATGATATATTAATGAAGGTGTAAGAGTAGAATTAGCTAAAATTTCTCATAATGCTAAAAATCAAGATATACCCATGCCCTAATAACAGCTATGACCTTAGCAGTTAGAGACATCTGTTTAACAGGTCACTCCTAGGCTGTTGATTTAAGTTTGCTTTTCCCCATGTTAATACTGCCTAAACTTTAGGCAATATTGAATTCCCCGTGAATCTCTCAAAAGTGCATCGTACATCAAAACAAGCAATATGTGCCTCCTTTCCGGTGAGAGCTAAGTTAGAGCTAGCCTAATGCACTAGAAGCATTAACAGGAAGGCTAGAAGCCAGCTCATCAGTACATTCAAGTGGGTGCAGAGATTGGAGCTTGGTTTCGTTTATGATCACAAAGCCGAGAGAGAAAAAGAAAAAGAAAAGACAGATAAAGAAAACACATGGCTTACCTGGGCCACTGGAAACTCTTGGGAAGTGTAAGTCCATATGAACTTATCATCATCAGTACTATCCAATGGCTCAACCACGAGATCATCCATTGGGACTTTGGGATGGCCCAATCGGAAGCGGACAGACTTGGCAGAATAAATAGGCGATCCATATTGAAAATATGCTGAGCAAGAAAACACAGTATACTTAACAAACAACAAGGCATGCATCAACAACTAGAGACAATTGCATACAACTTTTTTTCTAAACGACAAATATACTGAAAAGAAGAAGAACCTTGAAAAGGTCGTAGGCTGATTTCAGTAATGACACAAACATCAGAAACCAGTTTATATACAAGTGTCTCGGGCACGTTAGGGTTGCTTTGGCCTCTACTTGACCAGTATGAAGGTTGTCTAGCAACTCTGTCTCTAGGCTCCATAGTATTATTGATGCTTTCCTGAGGATAATTATCAGTACTCGAAGCACTTATTGCGTATGCAATGCTCGGTCCGAGAGGAAATGATATACAACTATGAGCTAAAAAAGCATAAGCCCGATGCTCCCTCTTCAGAATTTCCCAATCGACAACCCTGCTACACCCAACTTCCGGAAGGACTTTCACTCTGGAACTAGGTGATTCGATGATAGAATCAACCCTACTCAAACAGGGAAACATTCTCAGACACAACTGCCTAGAAAAACAGTTGGCAATCACTGTAAAAACAAATCATCATCGTATTGTGTATCAGGCTACATTTATTACAAGAAGATAGACGAACAAGATAGCATGTAAATGTAGAGACAATCACGCACCAAAATGTCGCCAGGAGCGAGAAACGAAACTAACACGGACAATATCAGCTGGATCATCCAAGCACAATAGAATCTTCATGGACATGTCATTGTCAAGAAAATTCAAAAAATCAACACGGATCTCCATTGTTCTTTGCCGCTTTCGATAACGAACCATGTACACTTTGTAAAATCTTCAGGGTCAGTTCCGACTCTCAAAACCTAATCCCAAAATTAAACGACCAAAACAAATCATTATAATGAAAATTGGCACTAGAAAGCACAATATAACACTGTAGAAACATCCGAATCAATGAATTGGAATGAAAAGAAACGAAACAAAAGTAAGGAAGGGCAAAATTGGGCTAAGAAAAGAGAGAAGGGCTTTGATTGTGAAGGATAGGAAGTTAGAGAGAGAGAGAGAGAGCAGTAGAGAGATGAGGATGTAAAATTGACACCTTTCAGATGAAACTTGGGATTGAATCGGAATGTCATACCCTAAAAAAGAGAGCTTTCCAGAGCAAAAGAGAAGATGAAGTTGGTGTAGGAGATGATCGCAACAGATAGAAGGAAAACGAACCGTTTATATTGCAAGGCACTAGGCAGACAGCCTACCAGATCTTAAAATTCTAAAATAATTATTGCCATTTACTGTATTATTTTTCAAAACAAAATTAATTTTAAATTCAGTAGCTTACATATTACTCCATCTTTTAATTGAATAATATTAAAAATTAGTTAAAAAAATTTTAAAAAATTATTACGGTACTAGAGATTTATTAAAAAAAATTAGAGAACAAATCCATAACTTATCTCATAAAAAAAAACTAATTATCTATACGGTTATTTTATTTTTAAACTTCGAACTTTAGTCATTGATGTTTTTTATTAAAGTATAAAATAAGAAGATTAACCTTTTTATTATTTATTTGTGAAATGAGTATGTTTCAATATATTTAATTCTTTATAATTACATAAAATTAAATTACACAAATTGATGGATGAAAGTCAATATGTTCTTTTAAAATTATCAGATTATTGTTATTTTTTAAACAAGGAACATCAAACGATAATGTTTTCTACACTCCCCTGATTTTCACTCTTGCATGCAAAAACATAAGTTGATCATAGGAATGTACATACTTTCAGTCAAAGGAAAAAAAGAGAGCTTGATGCACAAATCAAATGCAGCTCTGTAGTTTGATCAAGACAGTAGATGCTACTTCGTAAGATTTAATCAATAGTTCTTCGGATCTTAACGCAACGTCTAGCGAACAGTCGTTACTCGTTAGCTGCTTGTAATCAATCTTTCCAAATCCACCCGGAGAGCAGCTGATGGTGAAAGCCATGTTAAGGTTGGCCATTACTGGGCTGCAGAATTGTGTAGTATTTTGCAACCCTCACTGCCTGTGGTATTATCGCTGGGGTGTATAAAAACACCATCTACGCAGAGGCCGGCTTTGGTATGAGTGCAATCGATTTGCGTCATCGAAAATTTGATGTTCATCAGTTGATTCGGATGCTGGACCTTAAAATCTCCAGCATGGTACATGACCCAATTCCCAGGATTGTCCAGAAAGCAATGGGATGCAGCAGTACCACCATCAGAAGTTGTTACCTGGAAAGTTACAGGTTTTACATCCCAGCCATGAATGTGC
>NBIL01011596.1:0-11449 GCA_002752925.1 Viola pubescens var. scabriuscula
GAGGATACTATTGTTTTGACCATTATTAGAATGATTGTGCAGGAAGCAGCAGGCAAAGGCATATTACGGACCACATAAGGAAGGTAGGAATTGCAAAAGTATCCCTTCAGGCCTTCACATATCAAGAACTGGTTGCTGCAACAGACGATTTCAATCCTGATGGCCGGTTGGGAGAAGGTGGATTTGGGAATGTGTACAGAGGATACATGGAGAGCATTAATCAAGTCTGTCTCTCGACATTTTGAGCTTTTCGTGGCATATATTGCTCACTTAATAATCTTGCAATCTTTCTGATGTTTCTTTCTTTCTCAGGTTGTAGCTGTTAAACAGCTCAACAGGAATGGACAGCAGGGAAGCAGAGAATTCCTGACAGAAGTTCTTATGTTGAGTCTGGTCCAACATGAAAACCTTGTTCAACTACTTGGGTACTGTGCAGATGATGATCACAGAATATTAGTTTACGAATACATGCAGAACGATTCGTTGGAGAAGCACCTTTTTGGTATATAATCAAGCACCATTTTAGTTGTCATATAATCCTAGTAACTATGCTATTAAATGTTCTTTCATTCCTACTGTAATAATGTGTCCATTTTGTTTTAGATTTACATCATGGTAAGGAGCCATTGGACTGGACTATGAGGATGAAAATCGCGCTAGGAGCTGCTCAAGGACTGGCATACTTGCACGATGAAGCCAATCCACAAATCATCTATCGCGACTTCAAAGCATCAAACATATTACTAGATGGAGATTTCAATCCAAGGCTCTCAGATTTTGGGCTAGCTAAGTTAGGCCCCAAAAACAGGTTACGCCATGTCTCCACGAGGGTGATGGGTACCTTTGGTTACTGTGCGCCTGAGTATCAACAGACAGGTCAGCTGACAGCAAAGTCTGATGTGTACAGCTTCGGGGTGGTGTTTCTGGAGATACTTTCCGGAAGGAGAGCTATTGATATTGAGAGACCAACTGAGGAGCAGAACTTGATTTATTGGGTATGTTTGATGATTTTGCCTGTAAAACAAAAGCAGGATTCTAATTATCAAGAGCTTAATATTGATTTTTCTCTCCTCATTTGCGTATCTGCAGGCAGAGCCATTGTTTAAAGACAAGAATATGTTTACGGTTATGGCCGATCCGTTGCTGGAAGGGAACTACCCTGTGAAGAGTCTATACCAAGCTCTTGCAGTCGCGGCCATGTGTCTCCAGGAGGAAGCTGATACCCGACCCTTGATGGCTGATGTCGTGTCTGCACTCAGATTTCTAGCTATGCCAGAATGTATGGAGAACAGTCCGACGGTTGCATCAATGAAGAGTGCTAGTTTGTATGCTGCTGATGCTGACGTAGAAGACGTGAAAGCAGACTAATTAAGGTGCAAAGGCTGTGTGTGCTTAATGGAGTGGAGCAACCAAACAAGGAAGCGTTTTCATGTAAAGATGCAAGCACCTTCGTGGCTGGAATAGCAATTTGTGAATAATTTCTTTGGGGTTTGAGGCATATGCATTGTATAACTGTGGAACTATATTTTTGAATTGCATGATTCTGAACTTGACAAATTTGTAGCAGCTGCAGAAGAAACACAGATTGAAAAAAAAATGAAGTAGCAGCTATTCTTCATCCTTGTGAGATTGTTGATGTGATTACAAAACTACATGTTCCCGACTGATAAAACAACGGAAATTATCTGAATTTGAAACCTAAAAGAGAAACATTTTCATTCCTGGCAAGTAATTTACATTGTCTGGAGAACCTAGTCTTTTACCAAGCTGTGCTGTACCTACATGTACATTCGTCGCCAGTACAGTCGGAGGATTCAAACACTAGAATCTTAGGCAAATGGCTTGGTTCTGAACAAAATAGGAACAGAAATTGTTACCCTTTCCTGGCTAGTGGGCTAAATGCACAACAGACAGTAGATAGACACCGAATTCTTGCAGAACTGAAACCTGAGGAATGATCACTTTACAAATCCTATATATCCCAAACTCAAAACTTCTTCCATGATGAATGTCAGGAATTGGATAGACCTGACGGATCCTAAGTTTATAATGTTGTTCTAGACTTGCACGTGGTTTACATCATCTTTAAGTATTCTGTAACTGAAAGATGCAGGAATCCAACTGAGGCGGCTGCTATCTTCAACTTCCACAGCTGAACATATGTTCGGAAGGAACCGAGTACTGCTGCCACCTGATCTTCTCTTCTTCCGCTTCCAGCTCAGGGGCCAGAAACTAGGCCTTGTATGACTATGGCCATGACCACCACTGCTGGAAGCCATCGCAGCTGCGCACATCTGAGGTTTCCTGGAACTTTCAATGAACCCAGCCTCTAACTCAAACTTGGTGAAGTAATCAATTTCTTTCCTGACAAGTGATCCTACTGTGCCCCGTGTACCTATCGCGATAGGAGCTCGTGCAGCCATCTTCTGAGGGGGCGTGGCAGCAGCAGCAGCTATGGTGCTTTCTTTGTACTGCATCTCACAGCAGTATGGATTGAAGTGCTGGAAGAGGCTTGTTCTTGAAGGAAGTGGTGGTCCTAGCTAGTTTGTTAAACTGAGAGGCTTGCATTTAGTCTCAAGCATCTCTTATTTGATTATTATTATTTTTAATATTCCTACATTAGTTTTTAATTGATGTGCTTTATTAAAGTGGACACTACAGCATGAGGTTTTGCATAATTGGAGCGCTTGATAGGGATTGTCATCATAGCCATCCTGTGACTGCAATGAAAGCATACAAATTTTCTCCACATTAATTTGTTTTACCCCTTTGATTACTTAACCAAAGTAAGAGAGAGAAATCATGTCATTGGTATAAAAGGAAAAAGGAAAAGAACAATATGATTATGTCTAACTTGTTAAAAAATCTGCTAATTCAGTTAGCAAATTGACTAATTAAAGGGTATAGTGCTACAAATAAGTATTTTTTCCGCATATAAGGATCGAATTCGTCACCTCTCATTTAAGAGATAAGAAAGTATTTCTGTGTGACGGTATGTAATTTTTTAGTTCACTCGATTTGGGTTTTTTTTCTTTTTTTTCTTTTTTTTAAGGCAGGGGGGTCATGGCTGGTATACACTGTAGTATTATTTTAATATGGTGAAAGGTGGACATGCATAATGCAATGGTTTGAGTAGCATGCACTACTTTGTAACAAGTTGAGTAGCTGAAATCATTTCTTGGTAAGTTTTGTTGGATTGGTTATGGGGTTGGATGGGTTGCTTTAACAAGGGGCATCATCTACTTAATCTTATAAAATGGGACGGCGGCACTTTAATCTTATTTAAGTTGCCACCCCTAAACAGTAAACAGTCCGATTTGAATATTTGCAATGTCTGCTCTGCTCGTTATAAAATCTGGACCAGACCGGACCAGACTAGCAGGTGAACTAACAATCCAAATTTTAAACCAGTTTGGTCCAGTGTTCCGCACCAAAAAAAAAAAGAGTATGGTTTGAACCAGTATAACTATAACCGGTTTGGTTTATAAAGGTTGACCCAAACTTCTGTAATTTTTCTATTTTTTATTAGTTATTTATTATTTAACGCATCGATCAAATGAGTTATGGTTTGTCAGATATTATAATGTGCCTGTCCAAATGCAACAATTCCAACTATAAGTGCTGAAAAGAAATGTAGGGATGGTATCCAACAAACGTTCATGCAACAACAAATCATACGAAACTTTTTGTTCACTTTTTACTTTATGTTACAAGTTCAGAGGGGGAAAACAGTAAATTTACACCTGTAACTGAAAATAAATGGTGTATCTAATCTATTTTCTTTCCTATTTTCTTTCAAAAAGCCTCAAAATTGGATATTTTCTCAGTTCCGTTATTATAAATATTGGCTTATTCACCTATATTCTTGTTCTTTTTTTCCCCACTAAATTTGCCTTTCTGGTATAAAAGTGTCTAGCGTTACTGTATACTGGGAATATGGCATGAATACCTCAGCCTTCGATGCGAGGCGAGGGCTTCTTGTAGAGCAACATCCACTCTTGCTCCTTCCTGGAAGATTGACTCGTACAATTGACAGACAAACCGGGATAATTCCTCTTCGTCATCATCCCAAAACCCACCAGAATGATCTCCATGCTTCTCAGGGTCGCTGTCTCCCCAATCACTCCCTGGACTGACGGGTTCAACCTCCTCATCCTCTGCTTCGTCCACACCAATCTCAAACTTCCCATTCTCCATATAATTGAACTCCCCTGATCCGTGAACTATTGTTTGCGGAAGTCCTCCAGGATCTGCTGAAGGGCATATAACAACTTTTGCCCCCGAGTCAAGGTAAGCCTTAATCAAACTTGGGGAGGGCCCACATACTGCAGTGCAAATTATGATCCTGTCCCTCCAAGCTCCCGCCTAGGATAATACAAGCCATAAAGTGGCACCGTTAGAATAATACAAGGCATAAGCTCCAGCCTAGGATAGAGAACACCACCCGACTATTATTATATTGGAAAACTAGGACTAATTAACAAATGAATTTACAAAACTATCAGTCATTTACTTCATCGAAGTTCTACAGAATTCAGGGGGAGAGAGGAGAGCAGGCAATAAACCAGGTTAGAGCTGAAAAAACAAAACATACCATCCAGCGGACATCATCAGGCGTCAAGTGCACAGAAGGGACTGTTCTGCGAAACATATATGCTCCAATTTCCTGGTCATCCTCCATAACCTTCACAAAACATCAAAGTGACCATATTACAACCAACAGCTAAGGTTAGATACTTTCTATTAGTAGCTACACTAAACAGAATAAATTATAGATGGGAACCTGTGTCTGTCGTCCTATATAACGGTGAACAACATTTCCGACTTGAAAGTATGGTTTGTATCGGACTAGATCAGAAACAGTTGAAATGCTGGCAAGAAGTGATGTAACCTTCCTGCGGCAGGTTCGAGCAGTTGACAACAGGCTAAGCTTGACGCTTCCTAGAAACTTCTCTGCAAGTTCTCCAGGTTCGGCAACAACAAATACATCATTCTGCCAGCTAAAAGGAAGCAGCCACTAATTTAGTACAACTGATTAAACAACACTTTTGTACAGAAAATTAACTAGTCAAATAACAGATAGGCATAGCTACCTTAATATTGAGCCAACTGAGTCATTTTGAAGGGCCATATGTATGACTCCAACTTGGGGTGTGCTCTGCAACTTTTCATGCAAAGAACGGACATGTAAAGAGAGTTGCCTGTGCCTTGAAGGAGACAGTGGTGGTGATGCAGCAGTCTTCCCAGATTGAATTCCATCTAAGCTTAAAGGTGGGATCATGTCAATTCTGCCAATCCTCTGGGGACCAAAATCAGGGCTGTATAGAAGTGGGCTAGAGGGAAAGCTTCCAGTAATCAAAGGTGATGCAAATGGTGATGGAAATACTGTTGCTGGAGTCGTCTTTGCCATTCCAGATGTCCCATGCATAAGAGACAACCGTATGGCATTACGGTTACAAAATGACTCAAGTGCCCGAGCGTGGTGCATTGCCCTTCCTGAATCAGGACTATGCAAAGCTTCAACAAGTAGCACATGACGCCTCCAACCTAATGAGGGCCCACTCTCATCTAAAATAGAAGACCAAACCAATTTCAGTTAAGAAAGGGAACACCTAAATGCTGGAACCAAATGGCTAATAATTGCACGGAAGTGAGTGCCAATACCTGCATTTGATCCCTTTGTCTTCAGCAATTGCTGAGGTTTCAGAATGCCTGAGAGCTTCTCATCCTGTTGGTAGGGTAAGAGTAGTCTATCACAAGCATTCTTGAAGGGTTCGGAGTTGTTCCGGATATATTCCTCAACAGCAGTTTCCAGCTTGAGCCAGACAGATGGATCAGTCTCATCAAGCTCCATGTCACAACGTTCATCAACTGAGAGAGTAAACCATAGAGAATGACTAAGAGCTATAAGTTGTTATAGGCAAACGGCTGTTCTGAGAAGTTAACATTTTTGGATTTAAAATAAAGAAGGAAAAACACGAGAGGAATGGTTAAGGAAAGAGATGAAATGTACATATATTTGAAGGGGTTGAAGGATGCAAACAGAAAAAAAAAAAATTTAATCTAGGACAACTATTGACTTATATTCAAAACCACAAATACCTGGATTAAAACGATAATATTGTATTTCAGGGAGCATGGGCAGCAATGTGCTTACAGCTTCCTCTACGCGGTCCACAGAGCATGCACTTTCAATCAACACTTGCCCAGTGTCCAGATAACGCCAACCACCTTTCCGTACCTACAGTAAAACCTCTATTTATTATTCATAAAAGTACAGATGACACCCATTTCTTTTGGGATTAAACTATTAACACCCATAGAGGAAAAAAAGTTAATGGAGTATCAAAAGAGCAACATTGCATTTCTTTTCAGTGTCCAGTAGGTACACAAAGCATTCTCCATGCCTCTAATAGAAAGAGTTTATTTGCATTTTACTACATATTTTATGCTACCACTACACTGACAGCATTTCCATCACCTAACTCTATGTAATCACATGCTAGTCCCAACTGTCCCAAATTATGGAGTATACCATACACAAAACTAGTACTACATTGCACAAAATGCCCGGGTCACCAATCAATCCACAATACTTTTGCTCAACAACAGACCTTTTCAAGCTCTTGGTAAAGTATAATACTGTTGTCCACACCAAAGGAAAAGGCACCACCCAAAACAAAACGGATGAATAAGTTTCTCCATAAAAAGACAGGAACTTACTTAGCATAAACTGACTCTTCTCCTAGATATTCACACAATATGCTTCATTGCTTCTAATAAAGATGGACAATGAAATCACCTTTGTTGGGACGGAACCACATCCTATTGAAACCAAACAGTCAATCCTTGTGTCAGGCCATAGAAGTTGCGCCTCCCTTATAGCGAAGATGGTAGGATTGTTTGCTACTATAGCACCATCTTGCCAGCGGTTTACATCTACAAAATAGCTGAGGGTTAGCAGAAAACAATGGCCAATTGAACATATGGCAGAGAGGGCCAAATCACAACATGAATAAGCATGCCCAAAGAATACCATCTGAGAAATCATCAAGATAATATGGGGCAGCGGAAGATGCTCTTATAGCTTGCCAAACATGATGCTTGCAACTGCCAATAAAAGCACTGCGTTTGTAGCCAAGTTGGGCTCCAGTAGTAGGTGATCCTAGCACATGGACTCCTGAACTTTCTGAAATTGCAAAGGGCACCTCAGGTGTCCCAGGTGGATACTGCACAACGGGGACCCCAAACGAAAAGAATATTAGCATTATCAAAGTTAAAATCCACTTAAAAATAATAATTTACATCATTGAAACAACTAAAGAAACTGTAACAGTCAAACCTGATAATTGCGGAATACAAAAGGTTGAGCTGGCATCACACTGACCAAAGTTGATACAACAAAAACTTTGGGAATGTTTTTTACAGCTGATTCTATCAATAGGTCTCCATCCTCATCAGAACACATTTCCTTCAGCAACCTCTCAAACTGATCTGCACTGTGCTGCAAGAAAGTACGTTATAGTGCTCTTGCTGCATTTGTACAAGAAGGGAATAGGGGTCGAGGCTAGATATTATCATGTCAGTAGTTGTTGAACTAAATTATCCAACAGAAAAAGAAAATTTCAATAGTGAATGAATATTTGACATTATTTCCTCTGCTCAGCTATAAGGGTAACACAGATGAGCAATATTCTCAAGTTTTAATAAAGACCCATCTCATTCACAATTAACTGAAAGCACAACAATAAAATTCAACCGTGCATACAAGACACATAACATTGTAAGAAAAAGAGGAGTGCTAGAGGTACTAACACTTTTATTATATTCACTTGGCATTTATTTATTTAAATAAAAATAAAATATAACCTAATAAGGAAGGAATAAACCCCAATTATCTCTTGCCATGTCAGTTGGTCAAACTGTTAGTATTAAAAAGTTAGTAACTCTGGCATTATTAAAAAAAAACATCAATGTACTGCTAATATGGAAACAAAAGGAAAATAGAATAGGACGATCCATACTTTTGATCCATGCACCACAACTCTAAAACTCTGTGATGAACTTTTGTAAAGCTGATCCAACTTTTCTCTCCAAGTCGCTGCTTCATTGTCCTTTGGCACGGGCTCGGCAAAAACAAGTTTTCCTAAAGGAGCACAATTATTAAACACAGTGAATATTTATGCACAATAAAGAAAATGTTGTAAATTAGAATATTTGATGAAGAACACGCACCAAGATTTTTGTATATTTCTTCACATTGGGCCAAGGTCATGAGCTTAATACCAAGAGCAACAGCCAACATTCCCCCAGTTGATGTGCCACAAATAAGGTCAAATAACTCATGAATACGCTTTCCAGTACCCTTCTCAATTGCTTTAAGAACTTGCACAGTTGCTAGACCTTTCATTCCACCTCCATCCATCGAAAGTATGCGTAATCCTTGCCTTGCAACTGGTCTACCTTTTATAGCCCGGCGTAAATTTTCGTTTTCTCCTAATGAGACACGGAATTGACAAGCCTTTAGTAAACGAAAGATTCTCATTCTGAAAAAATAAATAAATCCACAAAATATACCAAGAATTGCCAAAGCGCGAGCCGCTGCTTTATTCACGCATGCCTCAGATGTAACTGTCAAGCGCATCAAAAGGTCTCGCAGACTTTCAGAAGTGACCAGAATGCGGCGATTTTCCAAGCAGAAAGCTAAATTTCCAACTGCTAATAAAGCTAACCTTTGCACCTGGATAATGATGAACAGAGTAATAAATTACTGGGGAATTCAACAGGAGCAATTAAATACATTATATCACAAAGAAAGGGTGAACTTGCCTCTGCATTTTTATGAGCGCATAACAATTTCAACGATTTCAATACATCCTTTGTTAACATCTTCTGAGACACAGTATCAGATGCAAAGGCCAAGTTTGCAACAACTTGCAACACAGAGATTACTCCCTCAGTGGCAACTGATTTAAGTACAGTTTCAATGGGTTGCATTATGTCACATTTCATCAACTGCATTGCCATAGAAACATCTCCAGCAAGAGAGGAAAGGGCTAAGCATGCTTGGTCAACCTTCAAGAAAGCAAACCATCAGAATTGTCCTGAATGAACCAATAAAGAAGCAAAGTTTGACTAGCAATGGTAAGGATTCCAGCATACCACATGGCGATAATCACTACTTATCATGCTAATAAGTTGTCGCACTGCGTTCTCATCTTTACCAACAACTACACGATTCCCTTGATCTTGTATGATCTTTGCCAGTGCAGATGCCAACAAAGGGTGATGGCATGAAGAAAAACGGAATATAAGAGAGAAGAATGCACTTAGCTTGTGTTTAGATGCCCCAAAATAAGAACTGTTTTCCATCTACAGTAAATCAAGGACAAAGTCATAGGAAACTAATTTATCCTCAAGGAAAAAAATGAAAGGAACCACAAAAGGCTATGACAACCTGCCACTACCTCTATCTGCACATTGACTGATCTTAAATTTTCATCAGCCACAATCCTGACATTAGCAAGGGACAAGTGGCGGAGCCTTTGTAATGGCAAAATTTCAGGAAGAAACTCCAAAGGATTACCAAATAGCCTAAGAATTTGCAACTCAGCCATCACCCTGCCATTCAACTGGAGACAAACATTAGACCCAAAAGAATTCTATTGTTAACAAGCCTTTATCAACATAAAGAAATTAAAAATTATTTTCTGATAAAACGACCTGAAATCTAGAAGTGGCCGGACCAGCTTGTTATACTCCAGTGACAGTTCTTCCAGCCCGGTACACTGCCTCAGCTCCACTGAGCACATTCCAACCAAAAAGATACTAATAAATAGACTTTTTTCATTTTACAAGACCCTAGTAATATAAGTAACCAAAAGAACATAAGAATAGGCCAATTACCAGGAACTGAAGCAAGTGCATTATGTTCAACACTAAGAACCTTCAGGTGCTTAAGTTCACCAAGCTCAGGTGGCAATGCAGTCAGCTTATTATTATCAAGATAAAGCTTCTCAAGCAATGGTAATCGAATCACCTCAGCAGGCAACACCTATTAATAATAACAAATTAATTGACCAAATTTACCACGTAAGCAAATAAAGAAATACAAAACAATGGTGTGGCAGTGGAGTGTTATCACCACAATATCTAGTCATGGTTTTTATTTCCTACTTTTGGAAAAGAACAACACCAAAAGAAGGGTGACTATTCATGGATGAGATCATCAAAATATGCAGCATAGATATCTGAGATAAAAAGAACATGTAGGAGAAACAGAATCGTAAAGGCAATGCTACCCGATAAATAAGATAAAGTCATCATTTACTTGGCAATTGTTCCACTAACAGATAGACATGCGAGATACAAGTTATACAATTATATGACCAAAAACGAGGTTTTTTTCTTGAAAAGTCTCACCAACAAACCACAGCCATAGAGGCTAAGCAACGTGACGGTTTGCCAATGCTCGCCACAACCTGACCTGGGACCGTCACTCAACGTGGATGAACCAGACAAATTAGATCTTAACAGTCTCGTCAGAACTCCAATGCCGTCGTTTTGTTGGCCGGACCCTGTTTTAGTCATAATGACGCCACGCAACGGTTCTCTCCTCTTCAGAACCTTCATCTCGACATCCACATTCCCTTCCTCACTGCCTTCCGGGACCTTCAAATTCACCGTGACGCAATCCTGAGGCATGGGCAGCGCAACCATGAGCTGCGACTGCAACCTGAGCGTCACCCCCTCCTCGTCATCTCCTGCAGTCCAATCTAACTCGACGCGGAAGCCAACATCCCGATCGGGCAACGAGGAAGACACCGGAGAGGACGGTTGTGGTGATGAGGAGGTGGAAGGGGCGGCGGAGGAGGAAGCAGAAGAAGATGCGGAGGAACGGGTGAGATCGTCTCCATATTCCTCGGTGCCGTAGTTGAGTACCAAACGGAAGATCTCAGTGGGGCGTTTCCAGCCTAATCCCCAAGACATTGGTGAGTATATTTGATTCGATTTGATGATGTGAATCAACGATTACGGATTCATCATCATCGACAACATCGCAGTAATGCTGATGGACGGACGAGATGATATTGGGGTGTGGCGGGAGTTTGTTGAGTGTTTCGGCTGTAAAATGGGCGGTGGCGGTGGCGGTGGCCACAGAGGGGCGGAAGGAATGAGAAGCGGAACAGTGAAATGAAACTGAAAAAAACTGTTGGTAATGGTATTGTATTGGTGTATTGTTTGTTCGAGTGGTAATTCATTTTCTTCCGTCATTTGGTTTCAGTTTTGTTTTCGTGTAGCCATGATGTACATGTTACTGGTTAAAAACGATGTAGTTTTAGACTGATAAGGAAAGGAATTCGTTTTCATTTTTATACTCCCTCTGGTTCGAAAAGAATGTCTTTCTCGCATCCCAATATTCAGTAGGGAACGCATATTGAGGAGGCCG
>NBIL01011598.1:0-10969 GCA_002752925.1 Viola pubescens var. scabriuscula
GGAATGTGAGAACGACATTCTTTTCCACACACAGCTACAAATGCTAAAACGACAATCATTGTGGGAAGGAGGGAGTAGTTTATTGTACTTGTCTTGCTAACAAGAAATATTTTCATTGAGATTCGATTTAAGTTTGAATTTCATCTTCGTTCGTAAAAATATATTATTATTAAACAAAGAGGTACGAGGTAGAAATTTCATTCTTTCATTCATAACTTTTGTGCTGTATGTCTCTTTCATAAAAACATTTTCAAGTCAAAATTGTCGAATGATGCGTTAATTAATATTGGGGAATTGATGTTGTTAGGTAGTGTTGTGAAAGGAGGAAGACTTATAAGTTATAATGAAGAAAAGTACTACTACAGGATAGCTAGAAAATCAAACCAAATGCCACACGGAAAGGACACCACTATTCGGTAACACAGGTCAAGAGTAGAGAGTGGTCGTTTACTTGTAGGACTTCTAATTTCTCATATATTCATCAAAATAAGATTGTGTTTTTCCTTTTAAATATACTTATTTTAATCTTTATGTTTATTTAAAATTTTAGAATTAATTTTCACATTTATTTTTGGCCGAAATTAATTTCTTTATTTGTATAATTAGCTGAAATTAGTCTAATTAATTTAATTTAATTAACTTTTTTTTCAAGAAATTTCAGAAAAAAATATGTTTCTTTACAATTGTATCTTCCATGACATGACAACATGATCAAAATATTAAAAAAATAGTTTTTTCTTATCTTTGTTATTAATTCAATATAGGATTTTAATAAAAGAATAGTATTTTTTTGGAATTTTTTTTTTTAAAAATTAATTAAATTAAATCAATTTGGACTTATTTTCACCAATTATACAAACATGAGAATTAATTTCAATCAATTATATAAACATAAGGATTGATTTCTGCCATAGACAAATGTAATGACTAATTTTTAAATTTTAGATAAACGTGGAGACTAAAATGAGTGTTTAAGCTATATTTAATAGTCAAAATTATTTTTGGTACCAAAAGTGATTTTGACATCTAAATTTGCAGTGGAAAAAAACTGAACGCCGTAGCAAACATACCTCATACGACATATTTAGTTACCCGTAATAGACCACAAGGAATGAGAATGGAGACTCATTCCTTAGTATTCCGGTCGTTTGGTTACAAGGAATGAAGACAAGAAATAAAAATAGACCACGAATGAGAATAAGGTTAAAAACATAATTTTATGGCTAGACCCTCCCTGGATATAACAAGGAATAAAATGAGAAGCAATCCTACATATTTATTATTATTATAAATACATATTTTATTTTTTAAAATTACAATTTATGTCACTATACAAATATTATTTATTTTCCACTTGTACTGTCCTCGTTTGAACCGTGACTTCCTTTTCTTCTTAACACCCCCAATAAACTTCATTATTCATTTTTTCTTCTTAGTTTATAATTAGTTTTTAAATAAAATACTTAATAATTTTTAAACAGTATTTTATTGACATTTCATATGAAATTCAATAAAATTATATATAAATTATCAAATAATATAATCAATTAATTTTATTATTAAATATATTTAATAATAATTTCATAAAAATAAAAGTAAAATATAAATTTACATGTTTATTTTCATTCTTTACTATTCATATCAAACATTATATTCAATTTTTTTATTCTCATTCGTCGTCATATGATACTAAACACTTTTCACGAGCATACTCATTCATTCTCATTTCTACTCATTCTCATTCTTTACCTCCATTCTTATTATTTAATTATGGTTCATTACAGCTAAATAAACAGATTGATAAAATTTATTTTATTATACTCTATAGTTGAAAAAAAATGATACAGTATGATTTTAAAAAAGAAACAGTTGAAGAAAATGAAAGTTTCTAAGGACGGTCCAAGAAAGTCAAGACTATACGCGGCAGCCCGTGATACATACTATTCAATATTCATAGGCTACAGCTGGTTTCCATTTTCGTTGACTTAAGTCTTACAAAAGTTACCAAACTGCCACGATTTTTTTTCTTTCCGTAAATTAAACTTTAATAACCATTAAAAAAGGATTTAAGACTTAAAAGAAAAATCAATAACAAGAACTTAGGTTAGGGTGTCCTTCGGAGTGGCTCACTCCTTTAGGTGTTAATGTTAATATTGTCGCGCGGAGGTGTTTCTTGTTACGAGAGTTTAGTTAGAATTGTTTTCTTTCTCTTGGGTTGGATATAATTTTTAATAAATTCGACTTATAATTACTCGATTTTTAACTTTTTAAGTCAGAATTTGGTTTGTTTTAGCACGCATTTTATGTGATTGTTGCAATAATACCCAGGTTAGAAAAGAAGAATAAGAAGAAGAAGTTAGGGTGTCCTTAAAAAAATTGTTAGGTATAAGTCCATAACGATAATGGTACCGTATTGTCATTTTGTGATGAGTGTCCTGAAATTAGGACCCGTCTAGTTGGGACCAAAGTCCATGAGCAGAGGTGTTACCATTTTGAGGCATTAATTAATGCAACAAATATATTATTAATTTATTATGCTCACGTATCCGTCTTATTCAAAGAAGTCAAAAATATGATGTTAATTAATAGCACATATTCCTAACAAGCCTCTCTCATTAATTTGATGCCTACGTACGTAAGTATTTACATTTCATTTTATAAATGAGAAATGTATGACACCTAATATTATATTATGAATTCTGTATATGTTTAATTATTTTTTATACATCGACAATTTATGAAAATTGTAGCCGATAATTATCTATTAGTGATAAAGTAATAATAAAAAATAAAATATTATCTTCGAGTCTCACATTAAAGTTACGAACAAACGGGTTAACGTGTTCGTTCCTAACTACACAATAGAATGGAATACGTAACAACCCCCCGCCCCCAAAAGAAAAAAACGGAATACTTAAATGATGATGATGAGAGGAAGGAATCTGTTACAAAGTTTCACGTCTCAGTTCGATAAACATTGCATTATTAATAAATTCCCAAAAGTTGCACAAAGGAAAAAAGAAAACCATATAAATTTGAACTTTATAAGATGAGATGCGATGCGATCTATTAGAATTCAGAACTTCTTGTCATAACTCCGAGATTGGTCCTAAAATAATAAGAAAAATTAGCACTATTTTCTAATGATATTTTTAAATTAAATACTCATAACAAACGTGGTAATAGAATACAAAGTAATAACATATTGTTTTAGAGATAAACCCTTGCAATTTGGGGTATCCAAGAATCGGTTTGGACCGAAAACTAAACTAGAGCTAATAATTTTCGAACTGAATTGGTTTGGATTAAAAATCGGTCCAATTTCAGTGCTAAAAAATATTAAACTGAAAAAATTCTGTCCAAATCGGCTCTGAAAAGTTGAAACCCGGTAAATGGAATCGAAACCGGGGAACCGAACCATGTACCTATATTTTATTATTTATATTTTTTTCATATACAAAATAATATTTGTAATAGTATGTAAATTAGAAAAATACATAGAAAAAATATTCATAATACTAATATTTATAATATTAATTAATAACCAATATTAATTAATAATATTTATAACAATGTGTTAGAACCGAAACTGGATCAAAACAAATGGAATCAAACTGAACTGGACTGTTACTTTCGTTCCAAGTTCGGTTCTATATTTTATTGAACCGCAATAATCGGGTAGGCCACATGTTTGTCTAGGAAGTGGACTGAACCGACCTGTGGACACACCCTGCTTACAACAACGTTTCGCCCAGACCTAAGGGTTAGAACTTTTCTAACATAACCAAGGTCTCGCATTTGAGATTTGAGAGTGCAACTGTTTTAATAGCGCGTAATCAATTATAGATAAGCGTAATAAATAAAAAATAAAAAATACCAATTTTTTAATGTGGTTCAGCCAGTGATGCCTACTTTACGGACAAGACAACGAAAAATTCTAATATGATGAAAAAAATAAATATACAATCAGAATGATTAACCCTCACTCTCCCAAATCCTCTCTATATATATATATATATATGTATATATATAACTAATCTAAAATTACAACAGGTTCATACCATGCTTGGGCTTCGGGCTTGCTCCTTTTATGCTACTCCCTCTGTTTCAAAAAGATTGACGTTTTCCTGCGGATTGTTACTATTCGTAATACTTGTCATTTTATCTTTTTCGAAGCATATATTTTGTGCAATTTTTTTTTTTTATGTATCAATCCAATTTGATGGTGGTATAGCAATTTGAGTAAAAATTAGAAGTAAAAATGAAACAATGTGGAATAAAATGGGTTACGTAAATCAACAGCTTACGAATTTTTACTATCCTAAAACGTCAATCTTTTTAGAACGGAGAGAGTATCAAATTAAACAGACCTCAGCGAATATCAAATTTTAGTGGCACTTTAAATTTTCAGACCAGATCAGGCCTCGAATTCATAGGAAAATTTCAAACACATATCAACATCAATTATTTTAAAAGCACTTCAGAGAGTCTACCTCCAAAAAGGATCTACAGAACTTGAATCCATACTAATCAACAATAAACTGGATAAAAATATATATAAATATACACACAAAGGAACAAGAAAAGTTTTCACAGGGAAATCCATTACAAGAAAAGCAGTAGTAGAATCAAAGATCAATTGATCGCCTCGATGCCATCAATGGTACAGTAAATCGAATGCACGCGTGCAATCTGGAAATGCAAATTCAGGAACGTGTGTCTATCATCCAATTATTCAGTGTCACGTGTAAAACTCTAGAAACCAAACAACTTGACACACTAGAGAAGCTTTTTCTTTTTCCCTTTCTCTAAAGACCACTTAATTAGAACCAATCAATTGAAAAAAAAAACTAACACTAAATAAACGTGTCTCAGAAGATTAATGATATATTGCTCTGTTTTATATATAAAAAATATGACTTTTAACTGTTTTTTTCTAAAGATTAAGGTTTAAATAACGTTCACATAAAATTATAGCACAATTATATTTTTGGTATGAGAAAATACACTTTAGGGTACCCAATGTTTTACAAAAAAATCGATTAAGTCCCTAATGTATTTTCAGGAGGTTCAATAAAATCTCTAATGTTTGTGTCACAAAATATTGGGTTCGATCAGGTTTTTCCGTTATTTATTTTTTCCAACCTTTTTCTGTTCTTTCCTTTTCTTTTTATCTTTTCCTTCTTTTTTCTTAATATTTTGGTAATAATAACCATAATAAATTATTAATTATTTCATTTTTATATTATTTTCCTGAAATAATTAGATTGTTTGTCGATGATTATGTTTTTAAATTGTTTGCTACTTTTTTTTGTAAAAAAAAAATCCTAATTTTTCTCATAAAAACTTTTCTTATGTTAATATTTTGGGTCCAATTAATTTATTAGATAATATTAATAAAAAAATAAAAAATAATGAAATGTACTGTTACGTTGATTTTTTTACACGATAGGAACCTTAACGAACAAAAAATATAACATTAAAAATTTTATTGAATCTAAAAATACGTTAGGGATACAATCAAGTTTTGTGGGTAAAATATTGGAACTTTTGGTGTCTTTTCCCTTTTTGGTATATGTCAATCACCCAAACCAAACTCCCCAAAAATGAAAAAGAAAAAAAGTGAGGAAGACCACTCACTCTTTTGATTTAATGGTTCCACTCCACAAAACCATAGATTTCCATAAACCACAATGGATGGTTATCATAAACTCAATCTTAATTTAAAAAACACTGGCCCAAACGGGTAATCAACGTGTAATTCATTAGTTATTTTGCTACTGATATATGTATCATTTTTGTTTATAAAAAAAATCAAAACACATACGTTTTTTTTCTTTAAATTTGTTTCTTTAAGAGAAAAGAAAAGGAAAGAAGAAGAAAGAAAATTTATAAAATCTAGTTAGTGGGGCCCACCTGCAAATTCGTCTCTACCATCAGTAGTGCATTATTTTTGAAACCCATATATATTCACTACCCTAGCAGCTGCTACTATATATATTTTCCCCCTCGGTTCATCTCTTCTACCAAGTTACAATTCCATTTCTCTCTAGGAAAGAAAAATTTATTGATACTAACAAAACACTGTCGTTTGACTTAATTAGCAAAGTCATGACCATATCCCCATTATAATTATTGACTCTTGTTTTCTTCTCCTCCCTCAGACCCTCTTCTCCTCTCAGTCCTCCTTCATTATTTTCTGTTCTGTTCTAGTGCTTCTCTTTCCATAACTGATAACTGTACTCTCCCCCTCCAATATTTATCTATCCATTTCTATTAATTCAGCAAAAAAAAACCCAAAAAAAGAGAGAAATGGGTAAAGAGATGCAGCCTGATAACACCATGTACATCGAAAGTGGTGGAATCGCCAAGGACCAACTTCATGACGATGATGGTCGAGTTAAAAGAACAGGTATATCTTTTCATCTATTTTATTTTTTTTATTTTTTTTTATGACAATACAACATAATAGTCTGGAACAGTAAATTAGTCTCGTGAACCGTAAATATAACCCAACGTATCTATCTTATCTCAGAATTGAAAAAAAGAAGAAAAAAGAATAGCGGTTTGGTGCGGTTTAATTTATTTATTTATTTTTTTAAATAAAATCTTTTGTGGTTGGTGAATTGATTTGGGAGAAACGATTTTTTTTTACAGGGACATGGATAACGGCGAGTGCGCACATCATAACGGCCGTGATAGGATCGGGAGTGTTGTCGCTGGCGTGGGCCATGGCGCAGTTGGGCTGGCTTGTTGGGCCCCTTGTTCTTGTGGCCTTTTCGTTCATTACCTTTTTCACCTCCGCTCTTCTCGCCGATTCTTACAGATCGCCCGATCCCGTCACCGGCAAGCGTAACTACACTTACATGGACGCCGTTCGTGCCAACTTAGGTCTGGATCCTTCCAATTTTTTTAATAAAAAAACTAATTTGTTCTAATAAATATTATTTTAATTATTATTTTTAGTTGTAAAGAATAATTAATTAATTAATGATTATATAACAGGAGGGAGGAAAGTTCTGCTATGTGGAGTTGCTCAGTATGCGAATTTGATTGGAATTACCATCGGTTACACCATCACTGCTTCTATTAGTATGGTGTAAGTCTATTATTATTGTAGTGTTAAGTGAAAAAACGTGTTCAATTTTGAATTTATTATTAATATATACCTTTATTCACTAACCGGTTGAAATGAGCGAAAACTTGTAGCTATTTGGATTAGTAGTAAATGACTCTTTTAGTTATACGTAAGGTGTGAGCTGACATATTTGGTGCACCGAACATTTATACTACTATTTTTTAATTTTTTAATTTGGGGTTTTTTTTAGGGCTGTGAAGAGGTCAAATTGCTTCCACAAGCAAGGGCACGAAGCAGCATGTGAGACATCAAGCTATCCCTTTATGATCATCTTTGCTGTCTTCCAAATCTTGTTGAGCCAAATACCAAACTTTCACAAGCTATCATGGCTGTCAATCGTGGCAGCCGTCATGTCGTTCGCTTATTCTGGAATTGGTCTTAGCTTGTCCATCGCAAGAATAATAAGTAAGTAAATGGATAAATCAATGTTAATATGATGATAACTATCATCATCAGTAGTAGTAATTATTATGAATTAATTAAGCAATAATTGAGTGATTTGTTTTTTTTTGGGGGAATGAAAAATGAAGGCGGGCCAGCAGTCAGGACAAGCTTGACAGGAACGACAATTGGAGTAGACGTGTCAGCATCAGAGAAGGTGTGGAGAACATTTCAGGCCTTAGGCGACATTGCTTTCGCCTATGCTTACTCTACCGTCCTCGTTGAAATTCAGGCATGTTTCTCATAATCCCTATAATCCCTCTACTCCGAACATGATTTGATACTCATATCTCTTAATTGAAAGATCGCAATTTTAATCACGAAGAAATTATTTACTATAAATTATTATTAAAGCACGAAGAATAAATGAGTAATTTTAATTAAAAGAACTCAATTCCACTGACCATCCTTAACCATCAATCAAAATAATAACAAAAACGGTATCAAATGAATTATTCTTTTTCATTGTATTACAATCATATATGGACACACTCAAAGTTAAAGAAGGTGTTTAAAATTAAACGTTGGAGTTTTCTTTTTTCCTTTTTCCCCCCTGCCCATATATGTAAAGGCAAAGATGCATGTGCACAAGCACAAGGGCTGATTTTTTTTTTTGACACTCTGGACCGATCTTTATAAGTATATATTTATTAAATTATTTATTTGTGAATTATCAATACTAATGCGATGCCAGGAAAGGTACTAGAAATGTGTGCCACGTTTAATGTCGGGATATGCACTCTCAAATTTCTTATTACATACATATACCTCGTCGGTAGGAAAAAGATCAAGCATGTCCTAGATAAGTTTATGACATTGATGTTCAAGAGATTTTATATTACGTCGAGCTCAGTTCGTCCAATATAATATCATTTTTTTACAGTTGTAATATGATGTTACAAACTATATAAAAGATAAGGTTATCGTAATGAGGATACCGAGTATAGGTTGTGGTGTGCGTGTCCGAATCCTTGAACAAATGGGAGATGTCCCTGCCTGCCTTTTCTGTTGTCCCATTAGTCGCGTGCAATATTGCAAGTTGATTGCATATCCTGATTGATTTGGAGTCGTCTGATTGCTTGTCCACACGGTCCCGACAGGGACCTGTCCTAGCAAGAGATGCCGTAGATTCCTGCCTTTGCTTGCAAAGTTGAGTTCGGAAAGGAAAACTACTGACCCATTACTCTCGCAAGACTAGGGTCTAGGAGTATAGGAGTAGGAATGTGTACTTGTTGTGTAGGAAAGATTCTTTTCGGACCACTACCAATGGGTGGACTGGACCGCATGTTCCAGTTTCGGCCCACCAAATCAATAAGGATTCTAGAAAAAGAAGTGTTAGGCCCAAATGGTTTCTACCTCTTCTTAGCAAATCTTGATCCAACTAGGTTGTAGGAAATCACCACCTCCAGATGTGCTTCCTGCAAAGTAGAAAAAGTCTGTGTTTGAATCTTCTTATCTTCTAATTGTGGTCAATTGCTCTCTATGCATTGCAGGATACACTGAAAGCTAGTCCACCAGAGAACAAAGCTATGAAGAAGGCTTCCTCTGTTGGCATATCAACAACCTCCATTTTCTACGTCCTTTGCGGTTGCCTTGGTTATGCAGCTTTTGGAAATAAAGCACCAGGCAACTTCCTCACTGGTTTTGGATTCTACGAACCTTACTGGCTAGTCGATTTCGCTAATGTGTGCATTGTTGTCCACCTTGTTGGAGCCTACCAGGTATAGCCTGGACCGGACCATCTTTGCGCTCATAATTACCTGCTAATTCACAATTTCTAGTTGTTAACACACGATTCACATTTCCCAGGTCTTCTGCCAGCCTATCTTCGGTTTTGTGGAGAAAAGTTGCCATGAACGGTGGCCCGAGAGCCAGTTCATAACAAAAGACCATTCCCTAAACATTCCATTTTGCGGAGTGTACAACCTCAACTCATTCAGGCTAGTTTGGAGAACAGTCTATGTCATAATAACAGCAGTTGTGGCCATGATCTTTCCCTTCTTCAACAACTTTGTGGGTCTCCTCGGGGCAGCCTCATTCTGGCCATTGACAGTTTATTTCCCCATAGAGATGTACATTGCGCGAACCAAAATGCCAAAGTACTCTGTTACCTGGATATGGCTGAAGATATTGAGTTTTGTCTGCCTGATAGTATCGCTGGTCGCTGCAGCTGCATCGGTCGAGGGTCTGATCAAGTCAGTCAGGACATACAAGCCCTTCAAAGAACAATAAGTTTTATCATTATAACAACCTCTTTAGTCAGCAGAATCTGACATTTGTGAGAACAAACTTTTTATCCAGTCCGAGTCTGTATTTCTGTTCCATTGGCGTCCAACAATGCCAGTTTTCGAGTACTCTCAAATCAATTAAAAGAAGCCTGTTGTGTTGTCTCCATTTTGCCAACAACCCTTTTCATGTTGCATGCCTCTGTGGTAAGAACTACACAATTACGTCAGGGAAAGACAATGCGCATCACCATCATCTGACTAAGAAGAAATAACAGTCTCAGCTGGTTACAGATGCAACATCAAACCCTCCAAAATTTACGTGCACAGTAATTCAAAATTCAAACGTTTCCCAACGAAATAAAGGCAACAACGCTAGCTATTTGTAGAGAAAGAAACAGATAGTTACTCTACTGTTTTCACTTTTCAGTACTTCATTCCTTGCTCATTTTATGATTAAACCCTAAATAAGTCTAAAATTGCTTAGCGTGAGCTAAGATACCGCTTATTCAGATTGAGACTCTCTAAGTGGTACTATACAACTTCTGAGTCTCAATGTCCATCAGAACTCCCTAATTACAAGTACAGAATGAAGGAAACAAATAGCTAAAAGAAATTAAAAAAGGAAAAACGCCTAAAAGGAATGTCTAAGTGACGGCCCATAATTTGTTTCATTCTCAGTGGCTGGGCAGTGATGAACCCTATCCTTTTACTTATATTTTTTTACCCTTTTAAAACTTTAAGTTGGGGAAAAAAAACAATTATCAGGAAGTCTTATGTGTAAATGAAGAAACGGGATAAGAGCTGCAAGTACAAGCCAATCAATGAGAATGTTTACATCCTTAAGAAGTGTGACAGCACTACCTTAAAGTACAGTGTTGTGATCAGGTATTCATCAAATAATTTGGAATTTTAAGTACATAGATCAATCTAACAGGTACAAGAAAATTAGTACAGGGAGTTCCTTTATACATGATAAAGATCTTACAAGTTCATATAATAAATACCGTACAATGCTCTAGTGAGCTCGTACTGATCCAAGGGGGATGGTTCAGCAGGAATGAAAAGTTTGAGTTCTAGTTACTAGATATCCATTATCCACAGAGATGAGTAAGACAGTTAGTTGACAACTCTAGTGAATTTAGGTATAATTGATGATATCTTA
>NBIL01011666.1:0-11591 GCA_002752925.1 Viola pubescens var. scabriuscula
GAGATTAGTTAAATACAAGATTGATGAATAATAAGCACGATTAGGTCTCAAGCAAACTCATACTCATGTCTAAACACCCCTACTAAGAATAGGGATTTAGCTACGCATACTCATAGTTGAAAATGATATAAACTTTGAATAGAAATTATTATTAATCTTCCGTCTCCGGAAGAGCAAAAGTATGAGAGAATAAAAATGATGCAAAGGTAAACAACGGCAAGTCTCTGCATGCCGGCCTCTAACCCTGGAAGAGACTTAAATAGTCCAGCTCTCCTAAATTCAAGGCAAATAAAAAGGAAAAATATCTAAAGGGAAACTAAATCCTGATAAAACCCAAATTGTATCTTAATTAAATGATAGATCTTCTCCTCGCAGAAGGATGCTTGAATAGGAAGATAATCATCGTTGGACACGTCCATGAATATCGCTGAACAGCGGGGCATGACTAGGTTGACTGCCGAGATCGTTGTCCTAGATTACTTTCCTTTTTCGGACCGAAGGCTTGGCTAAGGAAAGCTTCCTTAGTCAAGGGAGGTCGTGGGATGGCTTCTTTGCAAGCTCTTGGCTCTTCATTTTGATAGTTGTGCAAATTGCTTCCGAAATGCTCCTATTTCCCTATTTTCTCTTGATCAAGCTCCAAAAGGTACTTTCTACGGAATTAGGACGAAAACCACTGAAATCAATAGTATATCATTCTAAAAGGGCAGAGAAATAGATAGTAAATACTGTTGTAACTTGGCTCAATCACCCTTTTAGAGGATCGTCGTCTTGACCAAGATGCAAGTCTTAGCCAAGAGGCAAGACCAGAACCGGAAGCAGAAGTTGTTGCTCAACCTCATCAGTCCAATCAAAGCGACCGTGATATCATTGATTTATTTAGTGAGACAAGCCTACCAAACAATCCTTACCAAGACTACTGTCTTCTCCAATACATCTACCTTTTCCCAAAGGACTACTTTAACCAAGACTACATTCTTAACCAAGACGCTAGTCTTGGCCAAGACGAATGTTCAGACCTGGAGGCAGAAATGGTTGCTCAACCTAGTCAGCCCTAACAGACCAATCAGACTAATCTTGTGAGTCCTTGGAGTAATTGTTTCTTCCTTTTGGAAGAAGAGCTTCAACATTATCGTATGACTGAGGAAGAGCAGGGAGTTGTTCATGCATTTGAGCCGAATATGACGTCCAATAATAGCATCGATTAGCCAAGTGAGATGAATCTGCCAGACAGTCCTGACCAAGACTACTACCTTGCCTATCTTGATCAAGATAACTATTTTGACGAAGATGACTGCCTTAACCAAGATGACAGTATTTACCAAGATGACTTTTGGGACGAATATAACAGTCTTGACCAAGACAAATATACAAACTTGGAGGTAGAAATGTTACCCAAGACGACTTTACAGAATTGGAGGAAGACATTGATATCCAGCCAGATCAACTCCAGCACCATTTTGAAACTCCACCAGAGTAGGAGCTGAAGGTTATAGAGGATTGTTATTACGTCGAGCCAGAGGAGAGCATTGAGAAAGAGACAAAAGTAGTCATCAAACCAACACTGGTTGTGTGTAAAAGGGAAGTTCTGAAATTCTTTGATTTTCTTGATCCTTTTATTGAATCCCCCTACACTCACAACCAATTTTTTCCATTTATTTTGCAGGAACCCAATTTAAAAATTGAATCATGTATTGGTTCACTGCAAAATACCTTGCTTAAAGACCAGTCACTGAATGGGATCATTCTCATCAAACTTCGGGCATGGAAAGAATTCAGTAGGATTGGATAACGAGTGCTGCCTGAAAAGTCGAGTCTACAACTAATAAAAAAAGACGCTGCTTGGGAGGTAACCCATGTTTTTTCTTTATTTTATTTATTTTTGTTTTATTTTGAATAAAGCACGTTCTCTCCTTGGAACTTTTGATTCCGATTTGCTCTTGTGCTGGATGAACAAGTAATGAAAACTGATTCTAACAGTCTCTTGACCAAACTGTTGGCCAATAAAATATAATTTTTGATACAGGAAACGAGTCTGGACCAAGTGGCAAACGCGATTCACGATTCTTGGCTAAGGCCAAGAACAATCAGCAGAGACAGATTCTCTGCAGAACTCCCTGCTTCAGACTATCACCTTCCTGAATCCACAGTTAAAGTTACTTTTCCACCTCAATACAAGACGCGGCTCTCGGGATCTATCTCTTCCAGAAGATTGGCTCTATTTCCTCCATCCAGCTTCGCTCTCTCCACTACTCTTGTTAATGATCTTGCCCCAGGTTGTGTCTTTCTTTTCTTTCTTTTATTTCTTTTCTTTCTTTTTGTGTGTCTCTCATCTCTCACACATTGAGGACAATGTGTCCGATAAGTGTGGGGGGAGGATTTGTGTTTTGTGTGTTTTTTAGGTCCATCTTTAATTTTTGCATGATTTTTTTTTTGATTTTTGTTTGTTTTTAGGATTAGATTTTTGCATAAGTCTGTATTTTTGCATGTAAAACACACTCATAATCTTCATTACGTTTATCTTAACTCTCAAAATGCATTTGATGCTTGACAATTTTGATTCATCTCTATTTAACAAGGTAAAATGCTCAACGAAAGAAGCTCTTGTTTCTCATGATAGGATTTATAACACTTGACTCAAAGCTTACGTTAATTTTTGGATGAGCACAAATGAAAATTAAAATTCTGTCTTGACCAAGGAAGTTGTTTTGTCCATGTTGCAAGAGTTTTCCGTCCTTTAATTTCTACATTACCTATAGAGTCTTTTAATTCTCTTGCTTCTTGTGTGGACACTACCTAGAACCAACGGGGTTGCACGGTGTTGGTGATTCGGCACCATCACCCCTTTTATAGGCGAAACTCCCCGAAGTGCATCTAGCAAATCCGTTACTACCGGGCCGAATAAGCTAGGCTGGGGGTTTCCATTACTTGAGCTTTAATTGTTATATTTTCCTGCAAGAAAAAGTTTAGAAAAAGATGAAAGTTCTGGGAGTTGGTGTGCCCTAAAAGAACAAACGCTATTCCAAAAGGAAAACAAAAAGAGAAAATAAACAGTGCTTCAAAAGACTTGAAAGTGGGCAAAAATGATTTCTTGTGTTTGCGTTTACTTGTGTCGACAACTCTTGCATCTGGACAAACCTGTTGGATAGAAAATATTATGAAAGAATAGTGTTCCTCCACTGATTCTCTTAAGTCTAAAGTTTAGCTATCTATAATCCCGTTATGATGAGTGAGATATTTCTAGTAGATGAGCAGACCTTGTTATTCTCAGATGGATTTGATGAATTGAGCATCCTTGTGTTTTCTTTGTTGAGGTGATCCTTTGAGTCGATTATAAGTTGTTGGTTTCAATGTGTTTGCATGTTTTGTGTGTTTTATGCTTGAGGGTAAGCATATTTTAAGTGTGGGGGATTTGATTGAGCCTAAATTGTAGTGGTTTTATCACTTATTCTTATGCATTTATGAATGGTAATTATATTAATTTTAGTTGAATTCCATGACTATTGCAGGGAATTGATCTGGAGAGGACTTGATCAAGGAAGAAGCCAAAAAGAGTCAATTTTGGGCAGAATCGGATCTGGGAAGAACGGAGTGGATATTTCGACTAAGGAGGTGTCCAAATTGGGAGATCAAGATACGACTGGAAAGCCCAAGATGTTATCTAGGTCTGACAAGAACTCTCTTATGCGTCAGGCGACTTCGACAAAGCCGTTTTGGTTCAGAAAGACCCAGACCTAGAAGAGAGATGCCTTTCCTAATATTTTCAGATGTTGGCTTTCATTTGGGACAGGATTCAGCAAGGTGCTGGCTTAGTAAGACATCACCATTCCTACGCACATATGGCCCTGGGGTGATATTGATAAAGGAGGGAAGATAGGGATTAAGTGGTTGTTAATCCTATAGCAACTCTGTGGATCGGAGATGAAAACCATTGCGTCCATAATTGCAACACATATCTCATTGCTTGCCAAGCCTATACTAGGAATTATTCCCATATTTGATTTTTCATTCTAATCTGCGTCTTGACCAAGGATACTCTCGTTATTGGCCAAGATAGCCTTCTGATCTGTGTCTTGATCAAGGGTACTCTTGCCCTTTACTAAGACAATTTTATATTTTGTATAGTTTTTAGTTTTTAGCTTTAAAACCCCCCCTTCTTCGTACAAGTGTTAAATTTGGTCTTTTGTCTTGCATTAAGTCTAACTACTCTCTGTGGATAGATCCTCTTACCATTAACTACAAGCTTTTGCAGGTTTTGGATAAGTAGAACTTAAAAATTTATCTTTGGTGGCCTCGACACTCATCAACCATCAAAGGTTTGAAGACCTTCAAGACATTTGCCCATCACATGGAGTAGATGATCAGGCTTTGATTCAGTACTTCTATGATGGAATGAGCTAGAAGTACAAAGATAGAGTGGATGCAACAGCTGGAGGAGCTCTACAGGATCTCACTCCAACTAGAGCTAAAACATTAGTACAAACTATGGCAGAAAATTTCCATAACAATTGTTCCTCGGATAGATCTAGCCCTATCTGTTCTTTGAATTCAGCTTCTTTAGAACAACACCTCTCCTATATTTTTAACTTTATGTAAAATCTCTCTACAGGTCCTCAAGGTCAAGTTGCTACACCAAGTTTAGTTATGGGTGTTTGTGGAATTTGTTGCCAAACAAATCATCTCACCAATCAATCTTACATGATGCAACCCACAACCCTAGAGGGCGTCACTGCACAAGTGAATGGAGCCTTTGGTTTCAACCAAATCAGCAAGGGAAATATCCTCCCAACAATAACCCATATTCTAATCTCCACAATTCTTGATGGAGGAATCATGCCAATTTCAGCTGAGCCTAGAATCAGCCCCAGAATGTCGAAGCACCTCAAAACTAGTTTTAACAACCTCTATTCAACCTCCAAAACTTTGTGCCTAGACCACCCTAAAACCAAACTAATGCACCTCTAAAACTACCAGCACCTCCAAAACAATTACAAATAGTTTGACCTACCTTTGAGGACACCTTGAATAAATTTATTCAGGCGAACCAGGCAATTATGACTAGTATGCAAAGGCAAATCAACAAGTTGATGGAGAGTGATAAGAGTCAATAAAGGAGATTTCCTTCCAATAGGATGGACAATCCCAAGCATAACGTGAGTGCGATCAGTTTGAGGAGTGACACAAATCTATCTAAAAGGGCACGGACGATCGCATATGAGCAAGAGATGCAAATGCTCGAAGTGGAGCGAGAAGCAGAAGTTATTCCAGAACCAGAAAAGCAGGTAGAAGAAGTCGTCTTGGCCAAGAAGTCGGCCAAGAATAATACAAACACTACATTTCAAGAGGAGGAACTAGTAATCCTTCCACCTTTTCCACCTAGGTCTGCAAAGACTAAGAGGGAAAATGAGGAAAGGGAATTTATGGATATATTTAAGAAAATAGAAGTTAATATGTTATATTTAATTGCTAAAGTTCCTAGTTATGCCAAATTCCTTAAAGGATTATGTACTATAACAAGAAGAAACTTACAGGAGTGGAAAAAATTAACTTGAATCAAAGTGTTTCTTTAGTGTTTCAGGCTAAACTTCAAGAGAAGTGCGAGGACCAGGGTACCTTCGATATGCCTTGCAAGATAGGCAACAAGACAATAGAAAAGGCCTTGTGTGACTTGGGAGCGAGCATAAATGTTATGTCTTTTTCAGAGTATGAGAAACTAAACATTGGAACAATGAAGGAGACTAGAGTAGTCATTCAAGTTGTTGATCGATCTATCATCTACCCTAAAGGATTCATTGAAGATGTTCTGATCCAAGTCAATAATATTATTTATCGAGTAGACTTTTATATCGTTGATATGAATGTTGATGTCTCGGTAAACTCTACATATGTTCTCTTGGGCAGACCCTTTTTAAGAACTGCAAGAGGATTAATCAATGTGTACAATGGGTGTCTTACTTTGGAGTATGATGGAAAAGTGAGAAATTTAATATGTATGATGCCATTAAATACCCAAATGAGATACATAGTCTGAATTTCATGGATATTTATGAACCTATAGCAAATGAGGTTTATGAATTGACTGAAACTGACCCACTTGATTATGCTCTTATGAAGGCCTTCAATGAGCTGAAGGAGAAGCTCATCACTACCCTTGTGATCCAAGCACTAGACTAGAGCATGCCCTTTGAAATTATACATGATGCTAGCAACTTGGCGATTGGAGCAGTTCTGGGCCAAAGAAAAGGGAAAGAATCGCATGTGATATACTACGTCTTCAAGATGTTGGATGATGCTCAAAGAAACCACATCACTGCAGAAAATGAGCTATTTTCTATAATATTTGCTCTTGATAAGTTTAGATCTTATTTGTTAGGAACTAAAGTTATCGTTTTCTCTGACCATGCAGCCTTGAGGTACCTCTTGGCCAAGAAGGAGGCCAAACCTCGACTAATGAGATGGATATTGTTACTCTAAGAATTCAACTTGGAGGTTAAAGGCAAGAAAGGGAGAGAAACCTAGTTGTTGACCATATGAGAAGAATTCCTGTCAGCAAAGATTCAGAGCCGGTGAAGGATGACTTTCCGGATGAAAACTTATTTCTTGTTCAAGCAATAAAGCCACGGTATTCTGATATTGCCAATTACTTGGCCACTCGTAAGTTTTATGGTGAAATCCCTGCCTATGAGAAGGCTAAAATAAAGAAAGACTCTAAAAATTATGTGTGGGATGAGCCATATATGTGGAGAATTGGCACTAATAAGATTTTGAGGAGATGTGTAGAAAGTCATGAGATTCCTTCCATTTTGAATTTTTTTTCATAACTCTGCTTGGGCGGGGTATTTTGGTGGAAAGAAAACTACTTTTAAAATTTTAGAAGTAGGGTTTATTGGCCCACTATGTTTAGTGATTTCTATATGCTTTGTCAAACATGTGTTGAATGCCAAAGAATAGGGAATGTAAGTTCTAGGAATCAAATGCCAATGGACCTTATTCTATCTTGTGAAATATTTGATCTATGGGGTATAGATTTTATGGGGTCATTCCCCAACTCATGTGGTAATTTCTATATCCTTTTGGCTGTTGATTATGTTTCTAAATGGGTAGAAGCAAAGGCAACGAGAACTAGTGATTCTAGAACTGTTATTTCCTTCCTCAAAACTAACATCTTGAGCAGGTTTGGAGTTCCAAGGGAGATCATTAGTGATTGAGGAACCCATTTTTGTAACAGGATTATTGGAGCACTTTTTATGAAGTATAACATCAGTCACAGAGTGTCAATTTCCTACCACCTGCAGACCAATGGCCAAGCGGAAATATCAAATAAATAAGTGAAATCTATCTTGGCCAAGATAGTCAATCCCTCAAGGAAAGACTGGAGTCAACGGTTGGATGATGTGCTCTAGGCCTATAGGACAACCTACAAGACACCAATTGGTACGACCCCATATAAGTTAGTGTATGGTAAGACATGCCACCTACCTGTGGAGATGCAGCATAACGCCTATTGGGCCATCATGCAATTCAACTTGGAGATGACTAAAGTTGGAGAATAAAGAAAATTACAACTCCATGAGCTTGAGGAATTGAGAAACCAGGCCTGATCGGGCCTCGGAGCGTCGTTAAATTCCTAGGTTGTCAAATATAAAATTTATTATAATCTACTACTAGGAATAAATAAATATAGCTAGTGGTAAAAGGTTCGATCCACAGGGAAAAAAGGACTAGTTTATGTGAGTACTTGAAATTAATAAAAAAATGAGAGGGTTGTTTTAAAAGTAAATGCGGGAAAGCGATTAAAATGGTCTTGGCCAAGGAAGAAGGTTTCCTTGATCAAGACAATAGATTAGTGGGTGTAAGAAAACACGATTTGGACAAACTCCTAGTAGAGGCTAAACGGCCATGAGATATGAGTTGCAATCATCTACACAAGAATATTCATCTGCAAATTACAAAGTTGATATAGAGTCAAGAGACCTCCGGACTCCTATCTTCCCTCATGTATCAACATCACCCCAAGGCCATATGCGCGTAGGAATGGTGATGCCTTACCAGCCCAGCACCTTGCTGGTTAAAGGGTTTACGGGGTTGGTAGATAGGCGAATAGGGGAAGACAACTCCAGACTAGTTTCCACGAGCGTCAGTCTGATCTGATTCTAATTAACCTCTCTCCCTACCATTTCACAGTCGTCTACTAGCGCGTAGGAGTCTACTTCGATCCCTTTGGCCGATAATCCACAACCAAAAGAAATGACAGTAGTGTGGTCCGTCAAATCGTAGATTAGCTACTTCTAAAACCAGACAGACAACACAAAAGATAAAGCTCGAGATCAATTAAATGCAATTATGCAGATTAATAAGAACAGTTAGGCCTCAAGCAAATTCATACTCATGCCTTAGTGCCTCTACTAAGAATGAAAACTTAGCTACGCATACTCATAATTAAAAACAAAACAAAACTATTTATTGAATTGATAAAAATACTCCGTCACCGGAGGAGCAAGGTTTATGAAAATCTAAAATAGAGAAAGAAGTCTCAAATCCCGAACGGCAGAAAAAACTCAAAATATTCTATCCCCCTTCAACAAACCATAGGAAGAGTATAAATAGTCCTCTCTTCCTAGAAATTAGCTGAAGTGATAAAGATAAAACGGGAAACGAAATCCCAATCAAACTCTAATTTTAATTACTCACCTCCTCCTAGAAGAATTATATAAAGGAAACAAAATAATGGGACGCGTCTTCAGTCCGCAATCTGCTCAACGTATTTCTTTACTGGTGAGGGATTGATCCAGACAGACTTGCCTTGATTAAGAGAAGTAATCACAAGCTCTTGATTGATAGTTGTTCCTTTCTTCACGAATGGTCCAAAATACTCTACTTTCACTCTCTTTTTGCTCCATTCTGCTCTTGCTAATCCCATATGTGCTTCCTGCAATAATCAGGAGAATACCTACTGGAAATAGTAGGATACCTTTCAAATAGACAAGAGAACTAGTAGTAAAAACTACTACAATTATGCTCAATCAAACTCCCCACACTTAAACCATCCTTGCCCCCAAGCATAAAACAAAACAAGACACAAAAATAAAACATGCAAAAATAAAATCAATAACCCAGAGCTCAATTCATGCTCAACCTCATCACAGAAAATACAAAGACACTCAACTCTCTCAATCCATCCCGATTTTAACAAGGTCTGCTCGATAGCCAATAACATCTCACTGATCACTAAAGAGTCAAGGAGAAGTTAACTCAAAACTCAAGGAACTAGTAAAGGAACTGCCAAATTTTAAAATTTTCTCTGTCTATCCAATTTTCCATTGATGCAAGAGTTGTCTAACACAAGCAATGCGCATGCAATACTTAGATATTTAAAACAAATAAACACTAGGTACTACCAAGTCATGCCTTCTGAGAGGTTCTTTTGTTTTACTGTTTTCTTTTTCAGATCTCTGAAACACTGTTTCTTTTTTTTCTCTCTTTTTGATCTTTTTCATTGTTTTCCTTTTTGAACATCATTCTTTGTTTTTAGGCACATCAACTCCCAAAACTTTCATCTTTGTCCAAATTTTTCTTGCAAGAAAATAAAGCACATAATGGACATTCCCGGCCTAGCTTGATCTGGCCCGGTATTAAGAGGTTAGCTAGATGCACTTCGGGGAGTTTCACCTATGAAAGGGGTGATGGTACCAGACTACCAACATCGTGCAACCCCATTGGTTCCAGGAAATATCCGAATAAAAGACTCAAGCAATGTGGAAATGAAAGGCTGACAGCTCTTGCAACTAAAATAACTCTTGATCAAGATAGATAATATAGCTCTTTAGTTACTTGGCCAAGACAGTTCCTATAAGGGTTATCTCAAGTTTTAAATCAACTGGTCCTGATTCAGTGGTGATAAGCAAGAGCTACTGGTATTGAGCAAGTTGTGTTGGCTACCTTGTTAAAAGAGCATGGATCAAAAATCATCGAGTGACAAAGTGTTTTGAGTGCGAAAGTGAGGTTTGAATTGAGCATATGGGGGTTTATTTCATGAAAGACACAGTTCATGCAAGGTCTAAACTAAAAACACACAAAAATCAAAACAAAAATCATGCAAAAAAATTAAAACTAGCCTAAAAAAAATTTAAACTTAAGTTGAAACATGCAAATATTTCAACCAGACAAAACAAAACAAACGTCACAAATATCCCCTCCCCACACTTATCGGACATATTGTGCTCAATGTGTGAAATAGAAAATAGAACAGGCATGTGAAAGACAGACAGACAAAAATTTAAAACAAAAAGAAAGAAAAGAAAAGAAAAAGAAGGAAAGAACCTAGGGGCAGATTTAATCAGACTCGGAGGATTTAGATTCGATTCTCACGTGGGGGTTGGAGTGGAAAGTTGAAGCAAGAGCTTGTTGATTGTTCATTATGTTGTTGAGTGAAAGGAGTGAGTCTAGCATTTCTTAGTTGTCATTCAAGATGTTGCGAGCGAGGTTTTGAATGACAAGGAGCGTTGTAGTGTTCTGTTGGAGAAGATCACCAATCCCTTGCTAGGAGTTATTTGGTGTAGAGGAAGAAGAGGCGCTGGTGTGTCCCTGGCCTTGGTCATTCTGGCATTCCCGATGGGGGCTATTAGCAGCTCGAACTGCCTCTGGAATGTTCTCCTCTCCTCTTCTAGGTCATAAACATGCAGGGGGACTATGCAGGGCAACTCTGTGTGGCATCCGTTGAAGATTCTGTCCTCCAATAGTGTGATACCTGGAGTATAGATGACGTTGTCATTATTGACGTTGAAGAATCCCAGTTTGTCCATGGCCTCAAAATTGAAGAGCTTGAAGATTGGGCATCCAGCCAGTATAGACGAGTCCATCCTCCCTGTTTTATACGCAAGCATTGTGACCAGAGGGTCGAGGATCATTCTGGTTTCTGAGGCAGTAACCCTGTCGGCCAACCAATAAGCTGGATTATACTTAAGTCCGTTGTGCAGACACCATAAGATGAAGAGTTCATTCTTGGATAACTTGCCAGACTTACGGACTTTGCCAGAGAAATTGATAGAGAGTAGGCGATGGAGCATTCAGAGGGTAGGGTCACAGAGCATTGAGGCTCTGGAGCGCTTATCAAAGATGGCAATAGGGTCGCGAGTGAGCTCTCGATAAACTTCTTCTGCAGGCCAGTCACTAGGGATCTCGTAGTATGTGCTGGGATACCATGCTGGTTCCTCCTTGCAATCAGGAATGAAGTCCAACATCTTTTCAAACTCATTCAGACTGAGCTTGTATCGGTGTCTACACAAGCGGAATTTAATGCAATGGCCCAAGTGGACATCGGGGCACTGATCAGGGACAACATTGAACCGCAAATCATCAAACAAAAAGGTGGAATAGAATTCCAAAAGCAGTTCAAAATAGGCAAGGTCATTAGGGATGAAGATTGGTCTCCAACCAATTTGATTCACCATCTCCCTCATCCTCTGATGCAACCCAAAGTTATGCATCAATTATTGTCAAGGATAAGGAAAGGAACGACGGACCCGTTCTCCACATGGTAGGTTAGTTGGTCCCTTTTGTTCTTCTTGTCAAAATCCAGCCAACCACCCAATTCA
>NBIL01011689.1:0-19064 GCA_002752925.1 Viola pubescens var. scabriuscula
TATGTATGTATGTATGTATGTATGTATGTATGTATGTATGTACGCGTGTGTGTGGGTGGGTTGTAACTTGTATGTATAGAAGTGCAGAAGAGACAGAGAGAGAATTAATTGTGTGCACCTATTAATTAATTAAGAGGTGCAGCGAAGGTGGCTAGCAAGAGGTAAGGCTTGTTCCAAGTTTCAGGTCAATCATCAGATATGGATTGGTAGTTCAATTTTGACGGATTCTTGACAGGTTGTTCGTTATTTCAAGCTCTTTCAATTGAACGGTGTTGATCGTTCCTTAGGTTGTGATTGAGGGTATTTTCTCGGTACTCATTCTCTTCTTCTCTCATTCAATTGATAGGATTGATTGATTGTTACTATTGGTGATAGTGGTGTATGTCAAATAATTCCTATAGTTGAGATAATGATTTTGCTTGGTTGTATGATTGGTTTTCGAAGCCGTAAAAAATAATAATAAAACCTATCGCTTAATGCACAATATAAATTACGTATAGTGGTAATAGGGTCGAACTCAGAAACTAAGGGAAGATGCTTACTTCAGCGTATGACAGGGAAATCAAACTAAATAAGTAACCAAAGGGGGGTTTTGAGAGATTGTTTAATTAACTACTAAATAAACAGAATAAAACAGGATAAATAAAAGTATGAAATCGATAAGGGAAAGATTCCTAGTAAAGATTTATCTCTGGTTGCATTGCGGTTAGTTGGTCATTGGTGCAAGGGTATTTTGTTACTAGTTTATAGGTGTGCTATAGGGTCCAGGTACGTTTAGATCCCCTGCTTTCCTTCGTAAAGAGAAGTTACTCCAAGGTACGTTTATGAAATAACCTTGACAATCCGCCGTCCTCCAAGATACGTTTATAGAGACGATTCTCAGATGCCCATGAAGAAGAGGAAAGACACACCTAAGGCGAGACACTCAGTACGTTCGAGGCATTACCCTAATTGGTTATTTACCCTAGTCAGATTGGACTAGCGACCTGATGACTCTGATCTAGTTGCTTACTCTACTGTGTAGCCTCACGTTAGTTATTACTACAGAGATGGTGGTAATTACCTAGGTTCAATTATTAGTTGGCCGGACCTCTAACATTTCCTAGCTAAATTGACAAGCAATTGATAAACAAGCAAATACAAACATAAGAATTTATTAAACTCAATTCGACCTCACAACTAACCTACGCAACCTTCAATGACCTTTACTAAGAAGGGAGGATTTAGCTACTCATACCGAAATTTAAATAAACAAAATAATTAAAGAGAAACTGCATAAAGGAAAGAGGAAGAAAAACGCTGTAAATTGCTACTTAATACCAGTCGGAACTAAAGCTCCGGAATTATTAAAAAGCAGGAAAGGCACCGGAGGCGGAAGTATGGAATGACAAAAATCCGAGAGGGAAGAAGTCAAAGAAGAGAAGACCCTAATCACTAAAGTATTTATAGTAAATAGAAATAGAATCCTAAGTCTAAAAGAAGTAGGTTTCCTAAAATATAACTTCTGCCGAGTTGTGACATCGCGAGAATAAATGACCGGATCTGTTCGATTTCTTCTTTCGAGAGTTTCCTATTCCGCGTCGGACTTCTCAGCTTCTGCAAACAAAGAGCTGCAAGGCCTCGACGCTCAATATTCGTCAGAATCCGACTGAAAGCTTGCTTTTCTGCGAATTTCCCTTCCTAAGTCCAGATCTGTAAAAATGGAAGAAACAGAGGCAAATCAGTAGTATCAAGATCAAAAGTGGACCGAGAAAATGGAGAAAAATATGTATAAAATAAACACTATCATTGTGCACATTGATCATTATATAGTGGATTGTTACTGGCTTAGTTTCGTGAGTTTTTTTTTATTTAGGTTTTCCATTTTAAAAATCTCGTTGTCATTTTCTTGATTGCTTTTGATTCGTTTGATAGCTAGGGGTTATTGATCCTTAGGATAAAATTATTAGTTGCGATTGTTGATTGGATTTAACTCCAACACTATTATCATTACAAATAGAATTACGGGTTAGAGAATTAAAGAAATTTAAGTCATGCCCTGTAAAGAAAGTCAAAGCATGATGCTCAATAAATTAAAAATCCATCTTAGAATCACTTAAATCAACAAATATGATAATATATATCTCATATACTACTAATCTTTCTTTAATTAAGAACAATTTACATAAAGAAAACCACTTAAAATATAAACGACAACGACACCGAGCATGATATTAGATGTTAGGAAAGATCAAACATGAAACTCAAGACAGGAAGGTAGAGTCGCAATCAATAATTCTTACGGAGGAATACACTTATCATGAAGCTCAAAATATATATTAGAGTATGCTGGGTTTCATTTGGTGTGCATTTTCTTCCATAAACCATAATTTAATTTAAGTGGTTGCATTTGGTAGATTTGTGATTGTGTGCATAATTGGTATTAAATTCTATCTTATTTAGTGTATTTTGGATTATGATGTTGCTGAATAGGGTATATTTTATTCCTTTTATGCAAGACGGGAGATTCATGAAGGATTTGGTAAAACAGAAATAATCCAACGCCTCTTAGAGTTGTAATAATCATACTCCTCTTAGAGTTGTTTTGTCTCAGTCTTGTCCAAGACTTACGCGCAAGAATTACCTAAAAGAGAGAGAAAATATGTTTTTAATCTCTGAAAGACTCAAATTTTGAGATTCAGTATATCTTTTGTCCACAAAATAAGATACAAACAATTAAGATATTTTAGAAATTATTAAAAGGAAGAAAAATTTATTTAATCTTTTTCTTATTTTAGAAAGGATATCTCTTCATTGGAGAATATGTCCTAACTTTTATATTTCATTTTGAATTTTATTTTTCCTCCCTCTCGGTCTTCCTTCTAGAGAAGATAGAGAAGAGTATTTTATTTCTAGTTAAACTTTTAATTCCTAATATAAGCAATTAAATGTTATGATTCACTCATTCGTGAGATTTAAAATGTTCATAATATTTTTTGCACTCGTATTTCTCTATCTTATGTTTTATTGTCAATATTATTATGTGTGTTTTATGATATGATCAATCTTGATTATGCGAGAATAGTTAAAGTTATTCCAAACAGTTGCAGAATCAATAAAGCTAGATAGATATAGTAAACAACTAAACGAAGTTAGTATAACATTGATTCTTTAATTAGATTAGGCAGAATTAGATTAGGCAGATGAACAATTTTGATTACATACTCAAGTGAACCGTGGTATCGCCCGAGAGTAGTCTGTCCCAATCTTCATCAAGCATCTGGTTAAATCTTATAAGTGAATCTTAAAGTTATTAAACAATTAGGATTAAAGTGTCTCTTTCAGTGATACTCCCTCTGGACTCCAATAACTGTCATTTTCCTACGAATTTTTACTGTTCATAATACATGTCATTTTATCTTTTCCGAAGCATATATTTTGTGCAAATGACCAAAAAAAAATTATGCATCAACCCAATTTGATGATGAGTGGTAATTTTAGTGGAAATTAGGAGTAAAAATAAAACAATGTGGAATAAAATAAGATCAAAGATCATTGTCTTACGAATTTTTACTATTTCAAAACGTCGTTTATTGGAGTCCGGAGAGAGTATGTTAGAAGAGGAAAGTATGAAATTTAAATGAATCTGATTTTTATAACCGCTCTAGAAGTCAGAATTGAATATACATCCTTGAATCCATGATCAAGTGTAATTGAATCATAATTAGAAATTTACCTTTACTAGAGACTTCTCATCTCTATTTTATCTCATCAGTTAAGTATGTTTTCTTTTGATTTTTCAATTAATTTAATCATTTTTTTTTGCTACAAAATCTCAAAATCAAAACCTCATGTGTGTTTTACTTACTTGTTTGCATATGGTCATTATTTCATTTTAGTCTTGATTATTCTCCATGGATCAATCATGTTATTAACCTATTATCTTTTTTATAGTAAGTCACATATTTATTTTATATTTATTTTTTACATATTCAACACCCGATCAATCTATTATAAAGATGTGTTTATTGCATGCAATTTATGGCAATGATATATCTCATTTTGGGCGTGTTGAATGCTTTTTATCACCCTAGTAGCATATGCGTGAGAAGGTCTAGTAGGATGTTAGTAATAGGATACTGCCTTTTCATTAAGTTGCAATGTTACGAAGGTTTTACTTCGGATGATTTCATCACTTAAATATTTTCTGTTAAACAATTTACTCATTTTCATTTACAGGACCTATTGTTTTTTTGCAATTCTCCGTTAACTTAATCAGAGTAAAACCACACGACTAAATAAATAAAAAAGCACCAAATGTATATCATCAAATCATTTATTTATACATTAATTAGTTAAATAAATGATCTAATAAAATACTACATTTCATACTCTCTTTTTTGTGTTCCAGCAATGTCAAGTCACACTCTATTTGCTATTAACAAAGAAAGTGGCCGATTTTTTAAAAAATAGCGGACCTCCTAGATAAAATGAGTAAATTATCTAATAGAAATTGCTTGAATGATCAAATTGTTTAAAGGGAAATCCCAATAACTAAATTATCAGAAAATAGAAACTTTCGTAATTAAATCGTCTTTTAACCTTTTGACCTTTTGACCTTTTGTTGTCGTCGGAAGAAATATGAACGTTGGACCGGGCTTCCGTTCAATTGGACAAAAGCTTAGGGCTTTTTCAGGGTGTAATGAGAATAGGCCCATAAAAATTGCTGTCGACTAATTTATTTGCCATCTTTATGGGGGGAACTGATGAGTGATGACTGAACATGGGCTGACACATAACAGCCAATCAGAACACAGAGACACTCACAAAGTCACTAATTGACCTATCAGTAAATGAAAAATAATATAATATAATAAAAAAAACAAAGAGTGAACATTTTAATAATTACTAATATTAAGAATAATAACTGAAATTAATAATAATAAAATATAGAGGAGGAAAAGAGCTGGGCTGTTTCTCTCTTGCCTCGAAATGCAGAAAAGAGATTTCCGTGCCCTTCCGCTCTCCCAAATAATTACAACAATACCCTTTTGATTGCAAGGAAACAGACAGTGCTGCAGAGGGATATTATTAAAACCAGCGAAGCAATGGGATCTTTCTGTTAACCAGAAAAAGGTTGGTTCTTTCCTTTGTTTGCTTATCTGTGTATGCGCGTGTTTTGAGTTTTCTTTCGTTGTTGTACAAGTACGGATTTTGTTGATTTAGATCTTGTTCATCTTTTGAAAGATGCGATCTTTGTATTAAATAGCACGATGGTATCCCTGTATGCTCAATTGGGTTGCTTAAGAAGTTAGTTTTCTTTTAATTTTGCAGAAACGTGATGTTTTTTTTTCCTGGAAATAGTTGTTGGGTTCTGAAGTATGCTCTGGGTTGCTTAAAATAGGCTGGAAAAGTTCTGCAGCTCATGTTATATGTCTGCAATTGCTGAATCGTGCAGTTTTCGTTAGTTTATTTTGGGATTTTTACTATGTTTTTGTGTTAGAGTTGATTTTGTGAGTTGCTGAATCTACTGCAGGCCTCTGGTTGATTGTCTTAAGAAAGCTCGGATAGCTGGCTGAATCGATATTCTAAGGTTGGTGGCAGGTTGTTAAGGACAATGGCTGATCAAATATCGAGCTTTTGGGGTCCTGTCTCGTCAACCACCGACTGCTGTGAGAAGAATTATGCACATTCTTTGTATATTGCGGAATTCTACAACACCATTTCTAATGTACCATCCATTCTCCTGGCACTTATTGGCCTTATCAATGCATTAAGGCAACGATTCGAGAAGAGATTTACTGTTCTCCACATTTCTAATATCATCCTTGCTATTGGAAGCATGTCTTTCCACGCCACATTGCAACATGTGTAAGTACTCTTCAACTGGCTGAGATTCAGCTCAACACTTGGTTTTTATTTGCAATTTTGATTTAATATTCGTTGTCTGTGGTTAAAACTTGAAATGGTTTAAAGTCTGAAGATGAATCAGACCTTACCAGTTTAGTAATTTTTAGCTTTGTTCTATACACATTTATGCCATATACCTATGCTCACATTATTTAAGCTGCAAAAACGTGTTCATGACTGGACTACCAGCATCAGCATTATCCTTGTTTTGTTAGTTGCATTTTCTGTTCCATTGCTTGATTTCATTTGATTTTGTTTCCCTCTAGTGTCTATTGTATTCATTGTAAGCATCATTTATCTTTCCTTTGGTTTTCACAAAGAACGAATGTGATAGGGAGCAAATGATGTATGAGCTCTGTAGTAACTTCTGACTACACGAGTGTCCGTTATGCGTAAACGGGCAGTATGTGTTCAAATGTATTACTTGTTATCAAAAGATAATTACAATCTCGATTGCACCATTATATACATGGTCCTGGCACGCAACCCCATGACCTTTTGTGGCATTCAAGGTATTCAATGAGCTTACTTGGAGTGATGCCCAGTCAATTTCTATGCTCTTTGTGTTTTGGTACTTTGTGCTTTCTAGAAATGTTTGGTCTAATTGCCTGTTTTTGATATGAAATCCCCACCCGTGAATCTTTGTAACCACAACTCCTTTGCACCCTTACACTTTCATCATTTTTTTTTGGTATAACACTTTCATCGTTCATGTGCTTGTCTATGATGTATGACACTCTAACAGAAAAAGTGCCTGGTATACTATTTTTTTTCCCTTGTTATTTTTATCATCTAAAATCACCCCTGACGATGATTGGAATTTTCCAGGCAGCAGCAGAGTGATGAAACCCCTGTGGTATGGGAGATGCTCCTGTATATGTACATCCTCTTTTCGCCACACTGGCATTATCGCAGCACAATGCCGACATTTCTCTTCCTCTATGCTGCTGTCTTCGGCATTGTCCATTCAGTAGTACGTTTTGAAGTTGGCTACAAGGTTCATTATGTGATCCTTTGCCTACTCTGCATCCCTCGTATGTACAAGTACTACATTCACACGCAGGACACCTCTGCCAAGCGGATTGCAAAGCTGTATGTTGCTACCATTTTTGTGGGTAGTTTGTGTTGGCTTCTTGATCGCTTTTTCTGCGAGGAGATATCACGTTGGCCAATCCAGCCCCAGGGACATGCCTTGTGGCATGTGTTAATTGGTTTTGGTGCATACTTTGCAAACACATTCTTGATGTTTTGCCGTGCTCAGCAGCGGGAATGGGCCCCAAAAATTGTCTACTTTATGGGGATGCTCCCATACGTGAAGATTGAGAAGCCGAAAGCTCAGTGAAAGTGATGGAAGTACAGTCGGAGGTATGCGAGAAGTTTCGGCTGATGAAGAAATAGGATCAGTCTAATATTTTTGTTCAACTAAATGGATCTTAAGGACAAAAAACTAGAGTTCACAATTTTCTTTGTAAAAGTACAAAATGTACTATATTTATATGTTTTGATGGAAGTGCCAGACTAGAATGCAGTGTTTTTAGATAGTGTTCTTTCCTTGACCAAGAAACCTATGATACCTTCTTTTTGTTATTTAACTTGTGAGAAAGATCTTCACATGGGTTTCGTTTTGTCATCTTTAAGTAAATTTTGGGATCTAGATCTTCATTTTTATTTATTTATTTTCGGCTCTTTGATCGGTATGAAATGTCATTTGCTGATTTATTCTTTCATCTGGCGCGCTGAATGATACAAGTTCAATCTGTAAGAGTTTGATGCCGAGGGCAAGAGTGATGTTCAGCTGAGTTTGTCGATTCGTTGCAGTAGAATGCAACGAACGAAAACTCGTACGAATTAAGACAAACTATCGCGTACAAAAAAGTCAAGCTGAGAATATAAGCAATGCTTCTTATCTACTTTAATATTCATGTGTGCTGGTGGTATGTTTTGGCCCAGTGATTCAGCAACAGACTAATTTTAAGCCTTGTAAAGTCAAAGAAAATGTAATAATATAATTTTAATGGAAGTACAAAACTAAAATTGAGTTTTAACTAAATAAAAAACGAAAGAATGGTAAATTTGTTACATGGAAAACTTCAAGAACATTAAAAATGGAGTTCCCTAGAGTCATACAAACTTGTAAAATTGGAAAACCAAAATTTCCAATTTTCAACTAAAATAATTAGATTTTGAACAAATAATTTTGTTTTCCACCCTCTATGGAGATAATTTTCCAGGAGATGGAGATGATTTCACTTAACTNAACACAACCATAATTTTCCAGATCTAACTGAATGCCAGTGACGGATCAACCATAGTATCAGACAAATGATTCAACACTAAGAAGCCAAAACATGGGTTCAACAAACTCACTCCACTTGTTCTGAAAACACTATGAAATAAAAAGGAAGTGATACAGGCAGCCGCCTTGACAATTGTCAGTAGCTATAGATCTCTTGGTCATAAGGATGGTTTCTGGATGCCAGTGCCTCTTTTGAGTCTTTTCCATCCTTTTAGTTCGCAAGCCAATTGATAGAAGAACGGAAGACGAACTATCAATTTAAGGGGTAACATAAATTAATCGGCTATGAATGAATATACAGTGGACATGCACTGGAGAATGCCTCTGCGTAGAGATATTTGAATCGGAAATCTGGAAGACAACACCATGTACAAACACGTCCTTGCTTTCATTTGCTAGGCCACCATGATAGACATGCCGGCAGGAGTAACTATACTACTATGATCCCTGCCACGCAAAATCTACGATCTTCCGAAGATCCTTTCCTGCAGCATTTCCCCAAGCTTAACGTACAAAGCTTGTTGTTCCTCAAATGTAAGGTTTGCTAATATCTACAAAACAGATGCACGTTCAATTGATTACTTAGTCTCTGGAACACTAGAATATGAAACAAGAGATAACATGCCATGGCTTTACTAGCTTTACCTGATCCAAGATCATTTCAACCGAGATGCTTTGAGGTATGACAAATGATTGATGATAGATGTATGCAAACACGGCCATCACCATCTACATCAAATAACCCATTGGATGAGATCAGAAAATATACATGGTTGCAACCCATCTACAGCTATACTTGCAATTCTCTTTTCATGTACACTTTTTTCAAATTCAACCATGCATTAATTAATGAATAAAAAGGGTGGAACGTAATGCTATGCATCAGATACTATAAGAACAACGTTGCCATTTGGAAATGAAACCACTCCATGTTGTCTAGTAACTACGACACAGAAAAAAACATGATTGTACATACTACATTCCCTCCAGTGATCAGACGACATTGAAATATGCTATTAACTCACTTGTCGTCTACCATGGTATACTTTTAAGGAAATCAGCCACTAGCCTAGTTTTTTTTTTCAAGAGAAACTACAAGTTGTGTAGCTTCAAATGCTATAATGTCTTACCTGGCAATCCATTCTATCTGTAATCCCACCATGACCAGGAATGCTATCACCAAAATCCTGTTGTAGAAAAAGGGAAAAGAAACACAGTTAGTAGGTAGAGTCAAGCACCAACACCAGAATAGCATGCCTGAGTCCGCCACAATTTCTCCACTCTTTTACTGAATGCAAAATCCACAAGCACGCACCTTGACTTTGAAAGCTCTCTTGAAACCACTTGCAAAAAAACCTCCAAAAGGCGCTATTATCGAAGCAAACAAACCAAGACATAATGCATGCCACTGAACTGGTAGAATGGAGATCTCTTTCCAAGGAAACTGCAAAGAAAAAAATTAGTTTTATAACTGTTAAAAACAAGAAAACTAAACTATAAGACTACAGCACAATTTGCTAAAAAACAAAAGACTATAGCACAATCCTCATATAAACAATGAAGATCAAGTTTCAAGCCACCAAAATTAAAATAGATCAAGAGATGGGGAAAAACTAAAAGGAAAAACTAATTCTGCATGAAAATCATATACAAGGCCCAAGTTCTACCTATAGATCTCTACATGAATATTTTAAGAGAGTATGCACTAAAATTTAAAGTATCCCCCAAAACAAGTTATGGGAGATTACCTATGTTGTGTACTCATTCAGAGCTGAAAACAACTATTAATTTAACTACCAGACTATGGTTCCTTACAAGAAGAAAATAACTGAGATAATGTTTACAGGTTGGGCATGACCGAATATTTTATCCACCACAATCATTCCAGCCAGTTCATGAACAAAGATGAGTCTGAAGCAGGCTCGGCATTGGCAGCATCCTTTTTATATTTATACATTTATTATCATTATTTTATCGATAAGTGGTAGCACGCATCCTGAGTCGTCCAAATCCATCCACCTTATATCAAACAAGTAGTTCATAACAAAGAACAACAAGATCATAGTTGCCTCAGCAATTACCCTAGCTTGGGTTGGAAAGAGTTCCCAAATATTCAAATGCAGCATTAGTAGGATGCAAGGCCATTGCACGAAAGAGCAAAAAACTAATCTATATATAAAATATATGAAAAGTGAAAGCGAAGAGAAAGTAAGCTACATGGTAATAATGCCACATCATATATGATGAGTTTAAGTTTTGACATGTAGAATTCTATAAATAGTTTCAAAATGCTATGTGAACTAATAAGTAAATGATTTATACCAATAGAAGTAGTAAATTAATGGTCCACAAAATAGATGTTATTTTCTAAGAGATCATTTGTCCCTCAATATTAACGATTGTTGCATGATCACATCAACATGTTTTTATCAATGAATTTATGACAGGGATGTGGACAGTTAGAATATGAAAACTTTAAGACGGAACGTGAACAATTAGAAAAAAGAAAGTTGTGTAGAATGTGAAAAGTCATAACATTTAAGCATTGAGATATAAACAGTTGTTGGAAAAAGGTATATAAACAACGCATATAGCTTGTATAAGCTCGTTTTTCTTGCAATTACATTAGAGGGTGGATCAAACATTTTATCAAGTGTTCAAATCATATTACATTTTGTTTGAATATAACTATATTATATGCAAATTGGTGTTTCTAATGCCCAAATGTCTGAGAAAGTGAGCTATTCCTTGAAATTTGCTAAGCTTACTTCAGTTTTTTTTCAAAGAAAAAAGATTGTCATCTTTTAATAGTTTTTTTTTTTTTTTTACTTTTTATTATAACTATATTGTTAGTTTTGTGGTTGAGAGGAGAAACTAAAACTTGAATTCCATGACCTTAGTTCTTTCTAAACTAAACATATTCTGCCCAAAAAAAATGGTTGAGGGGAATTTAGGCTTGAATTTATCAGTTTAGCTCTTTTTTAGACTCAATAAAAGTAAATATTCTGCACAATGCGTGGGCCAAAACCTAGTTATTACTGGAACTGCAGGATGCAAACAGTGACTCTTATGTGTTATGCAAGCAAATGCAAAAAGAGCGCAAACTATATAGACGTGTAGTGGCATCAGATGCAACAGAGGACAAACTCTGGGTATATTAATAGCTAACATATTAATCAAGAAGACCATATGACATGCACATAAAACAAAACCAATTAGAAGTAAGAAAAGGTAGAAATCACCACAAAATTTGAGGCATTGAAATCGAGTATGTTTAAAGTGCAAAAAAGCACAAAACTAGAGCAACCATTTTCATTATTCCATGGCAAATACAAAGCACAGAACAATATCTGCTCACTCACCCACTCAGCAAACCATCCAGGCAAAGTAAAGTTCTCTGGCTTATACAAAGGCCCAGGATCACAATGAAGCCAACCGGTTGATAAGTCCTGCAAGAACAATTTGTCTATCATAGTGAAGTAGCATGCCTATTTAGCATAAATAAATTACAGTTACACAAATAAATTACCTTCCTTGGACATGTTAACCACTGAAAACTCCCCATGATATTTGCAAGCTACATAAACAAGCACAATGTCAGTTGAAAATTCTACCTGCCTTGATCTTCAGTTCAAAAGTTGATATGATGAAGCCGTTGTAACAGTAGAAAATAGCAGCTAGAATAACAACTATTATACTGAAGAAAGCCAAAATGCTTGATAGCTCAATAAGATGTAGAAACTTCAGAAGAAATGGCTGAACCTCACTTCTCACGGTTCAGATTAAATAAAAATACAAAATTGATGATAGAAGCATAAAAAGTCATCTCCAACTAGACCACTTCGCTTATTCTCACTGAGAAATGCTGAGAAAATATCATTCGCCATTGCAAACCAATTTGTTATATTTGTCAGCAAATAAAGAAGAGGCTCACCACAAAGGCAGAGATCATAGTCGCAATCATTGCTCCAATAAATCCCTCCCAAGTTTTCTTCGGAGATAACTTGATCAATGGGGTTCTTCCAAAGAAGAAACCACAGATGTAAGCAAAAATGTCATTGATCACAATAAGTGTTGCTGGAAGAAGAAACCTACATACCACATAGAGAAACATCGATAAGCAAGTAGCAAGAGTAAAGGGCAATTTTTAATGAAACTAGATAGGTAACATAAGAAACATAGGTATAGTGACAAGAAACTGCAACAAAGACATAAGAGAGTACCATGTAAACCACAGTTTGTTAGCATGCACGCACAACAAAGGGAACATAAAAGATATTCCAGTAAGAGTTTAAGAGTTACCAGAAAATTCCTTCAAAAATATTGGCTACAGTGAAAGAAGACTGTGTGAACACCACAATTAAAATCATATGCGTCCATGCGTACTGGCCAAATTGATATTTGTACATCTTCTTCTTTAGCGTAAGAATGAACCACATAAAGCCTGAAAGATTATACAAATAGTAATGCTGACATCAGAACTCTACACATTTGTGCAATAACAAACTTTTTCAAAAGCTATATTGATTTCCTGAGAACCAAGGCATATGTAATAAACCTGCAATATACAGGAAATAGCAGATGGCCATATGATACTTGAAAAGACTGCTCACAAGCTGAAACAAGAATTTGTCAGGAGTTACAGTGTTGACAAGCCGTTGACTGAGAATGCGGCCATACACAAATAGCATTGCAGTGAAGAAGAAGTGCCTGAAACAGAAAAATAGAAAATGGATCACTTCAAAGGGATGTAATGATAATATGTGATACACAATTTGAATGTAATCAGTCACAAACAACTAACAGAAAAGAAACACAAGAATTTACCAATTTAACAGCCTAAACCCTGGGAGGTGACTGTCTTCATGTGTTTTCCTAAGTAGATTAAATAGTTCTTTTGCCATATATATTTGAATGACAACAATCATTGCTGTGATGTAGAGGTGGCCCATGTAAACAATGAATGCGAAGCCCCCAATCATCCATAGGGTAGAGTGTGCACGTATCCACATTGACTTGTATTTGTCGCGATCATTGACCAATAAGCGCCCTCCATTTTCCTTAGAAGCCTCCGGAACAACCTAATGACAAAACAAAAGATGCATTAGAAAGTTAATCCTTTTCTTTTTCTGGTTCCTAAGGGAAAACTTGTATTATCTATACGTTAAACAAAATCAGAAATCAGCACAGAGGAGTGATTGAGAGGTGAAAAGGAACTTAACAATAACATCAAAATTAGAATTATCAACCTCAGTGGAGCGTTTCCGATGCCGAAGCCGACCACTAGGTGTTGATGGGGCACCTGTGTTATTATCCTTTTGCATGCTGTCTCAGTTTTAGTCAATGGAAAAACCAGACAACTGCATGCATATGCAGTGAGCAGGTAACAGCAACCTAGTATATCCAATGAAGCATCACAGGATTAGAAATGTCTACTGAGAGAAAACATATCGAAAGTAAGGTACCAAATTCTACAAAGAAAATTTGCCAACTAACAAGGACTAATAGACATGTGAAACCTACAAATGATATTTTTTTAGCTAGACAACAATTGCTTTTACAACTGTATGCAGAAAATCAGAGTCAAACTGAATGCAGCTGAAATATGTATTACATCTCTAAAATCATGTTCACACAGGGAAAAAACTCATTTCATCAAGCCTGCTCTGCTGCGTTTGACCTTTGTCACTTACGATCAGCTTCTACAGGAAGATATTATTGATTGCCCTATCCCCATCCCTCATCAAAATTGCATGACTAAATGATTCAGAAAAGAAGCGATCTCTAATGTCTCGTCAAGCAGTTTCTCTTACAAATGCATAACAGTACACTATAACAAATTCGTTATCACAGTCTTCCACTATGGACACAAACAAACACAATTTTGGACTTTTTCCTACCTAGCATTTGAAATGTCGGCAGATTCAAATTTCACAATTTCAAGCAAAACTTAACCAACAGTCTGTACTTGAATTTTCCATCAAAACAACCAAATGACCATCCATAAAGCCAAAGAAGACACACTTAAACACACCCATCAGCCCACAAACAAATCCACTATAGACTCACTCAACACACACACCAGACTAATAACACCGTCCTAGTCCATTGCAAAAAGCAACCATAAAAGTGGGGTTGCAAAGGATGCACCAATCAAAATGCTGTCCTCCACTCAGGCTCAACCATAGAAACCGGCGGGCAAAACCAAGTTGGAGGACTAACCGATTTCCGAACCTTAACATGATAAACGTTAAGTACTTAACCAGATAGAAAATCCAATGATTAGCTAACAAACTCCAAAATCCCAAAAGGGGCACAACAGAGAAAAAGCATTTGCACTTGGCATATAAATCCGAAATTAGAAGACCTAAAGATCCACAGGATGAAGCAAAACAATCAAGCATATGAGATAAGAAATAGAAAGAAGTTGAAAAGAGAGGGAGAGGATTGAAACCTGTTGTTAACTGGTATGGCTTGGTTGTCTTGGTGGTTTAGCAGTCGGAGTTAAAGAGTGAGATAGAGAGCGCGAGAGAGACCCAAATAGACAGGAAAAGGAATGATAAGAGAATAATAGACACCTGCGTAGAGAAGCAACAAGCAAAGCACCTTTCCCAAAAGGAAAAAAAAGTTTTTTAAAATAATAATTTTAGTAGTAATAATAACGATAATAATTGAACAAGGAGTTTGTAGTTAGGAACTAAAGAAAGCAAAATCTGGAATTTTCTTTATTTATAATTCTTATACTATATGTTATAAAGAAAGTATAATAATTGTAGTGAAATAATAGTAAATGATTTTATTACTAGTCTTTATTTTCTTATAATAATTATTATAATTATCAAAGTATCGATAGATATATAATAAGAAAAAAATGTAAAATTCACCGTTGCATTTGTATCATATATTAGGATAAACCATTACATTTGTAATTGAGTCAAATAAATCACTGCATTTATCCACTTGATCTACATTAGTCATTTTTTTCTAAAAATAGATATACCTCTTTTGTAAACTACATAAGTTTATGCTTTTATAGATTTTTTTTTTTAAAAAAAAAAGTGACATTGCAAAAAAATCCAAGCTCCCCATTCATTTTACAACTGAAAATAAAAATAAGGATCAAATTATCTAAAAATAAAAAATCAAACGGAATCAAAATAATATCCCAATTTTCAAACGTTAATACATTGAGCGTGATCAAAATAATATGCCACTATATTTTTTCCCTCAATTTTATTTATTTATTTGATTTATTTGTCATGTCAATTTTTATTTTATTTTTAAATTTAATTCTAAGTCAGCATGATCTTATGCTGGTTTTTTAGATATCAAACGAAGTATAACTATTTTTAGAAAGTAGTAGCTAATGTTGATTGAGTGACAAATACAATAATTTATTTAACTCAATTATAAATATATTAATTTATTCTATGATACAAATAATTTTACACTCTCTTTTTCCATATAATAATGACCAAATGTATAATAATATAGCGTGTTGTAGTAAAATACACTCTTCCATAAGTTGATTATGAGGAAGCTAAAACTACATTTGTTGGATGATATAAGAATATGCAAATTAATAATAATTAACAATAAAAAATTATTTGTGTTTTTTTTACTCAGTTTAATAATTAATTTTGTATTAATTTAAAACATATACTCACTAGTTTATATTAAGTTTGTATCTTTCCAATACGTGTCACTTAAAAATACACAAATAATGTAACCTAAGAAGGAGAGATCTGCAAATAAAAAAAGATGACAAATTAACACAAATTAGCGTGGACAAACGATAAATTAATGTATAAACAATTATTTATAAAATAAAACACCAATAGATAAATACACTGAATATTATATATCATTTGGGAACCAAAAGACGTAACGAAGTAAATTTAAGATTCATGCTAAGATCTCGTATTTAAGTTTTAGTATATAGTAGTTGTTTTAAAAAATTTAAGGTACTATTTAAGTCGATCTTCGAATGACGTAATAGAGTATGGAAAAGAAATTCAGTACATCAAATTATATATACTTGCAGTTTATGTTTTACCTTGTAGTGGGTAGGGAGGTGAATAGGTGATGCGGTGGTCAATTTGATGAAGGGATGGCGTTTGATTTATGCCTTATTTGTTAGGAAATTATTTTTTCTTATTTTTTCAATATTTTTTAGTGAAAAATGTGCGAATCCAGGAAAATAAGTTATTTTCCATGAAAAATGAGTAGGCAAAATGAGGAAAACCAATTTCCGTTCTTAAGTGAGCGGAAAATATTTTCTTCAATTTTTACTCTTTTATTCTTCTTCTCTCTCCCAATTCAAAATTTTATTTTCAAACAAATTTGATTTTACTTATTGATGTAGTGAATAAAATAAATTAAAAATTATAAAAATATAATTTTCATCTAAGATGAGTAATTATATATCCAGTTTTCTTATTTTTTTTCAAAGCATGAAACAGATAATGTATCATTCACCATTCAAAATTAACTAAACATATTTTGATTTGATTTAGAAGTTTCATTATTAATATTAAATCATTGATGTAGAAATATATATTTTAAATGAAGGGTAAAGTAAATAAAAAACTATATAGTTTGTAAAATATTTCAGTTAACCCCATATAGTTTAAAAGCTTGCAATGTCAACCTTATAGTTTTATGAAAAATTACAATTTAAACCTTTATAGTAGCTAAAATTTTCAAAAAATATATCTAAAATTTTCAGAAAAATATTCAAATTTGAGGGAAAAAAACATAGGAGAGCCCACTTCACAGAAAAATTGAAAAAAAAAATTGTAAATAAAAGTGAAACTATTTTTTTCATTGATTTAGGTCCTACTATATTTGTTACATTTTTTTACCAAATTTTATAATTTTTTACTATGTGTTACTATTTTATTTTATTTTTTAAATTATTATAAAGGTTAAATTTGAAACTTTTAGGAAAACTATAAAGTTGACATTGTAATCTTTTAAATTATGACGAATTAAGTAGAAATTTTATAAACTATTAAGGTTTATTATTTATGCAATCATAATCTTAAATATACGCTCTATTTAAAGATTTGTTTGAAATGTGTATAACTTTTTATCTCATAAATTTCCCAAAAAAATATACTATATATTTTCAGGAAAATAATTTCTGAGGAAATTACTTTTCTACTGCATCCAAACATTAGAAAATATTTTTCAACTAAACAACCAACAGAAAATCCAAAGAAAATATTTTTCTCAAACAAATTATTTTCTTAAGCTTTGAAAATTTGGGCTACACGTGGGTGAATCTCCACCCTCCAGATGTTCACTTATTTTTTCTTTTCACTTATCCCCAACATTTATTGAATCTTACTTGAAGTGTGTGGCATAATTAATGAGTTATCCAAATAAGAAAACCAAAATGAATAAAGTGTCAAGATGTTAAAGGAAACTCATCATTATTGTCAATCATAATTCACGTTTCTAGATAATTATTGTTTTTTTATGCCAAAAAAATTATTAATTTGTTGAAATTTCTTTAGTGAAGAGTGACTCTTTTTATTAATCAATGAAACTAATGTTTTTTTTAACAAAAAAAACCATTGAAGAACCAATTTGGACCAAAAAAACCGAACCGGTGTAATATTTCTTATTTAGCTACTTAACTTTTTTTTTTTTTTTAAAGATTTAGCTACTTAGCTAGTTAGTAAAATTTGACTTTAAGTGAGAATTTATGTATAAATTGTTAAGGTATATGAACGAAAATTTCACGTCAGAGAAATAAAAGAGAATAAAATCTAAATATAAGGATGATGAAACTATTAATAGAATAAGACATTTTGTGAGTGTTGATGTCCAAATGATTAGTATTATTTTATTAAGAGAGATTCGTGTGTTTTTAATAAATTTAGTAATTAATTAGTACATTCCATAAGTTAAATAAAAGTTAATACGAATAATCGACTCGATTATTACTGAGTATGAGATTTTGAACTACATTACCATTGTACCTTTAAGGAAATTCTAGCCGTCAAGAATTCAATTCAAACAAAAACAAATTCCAAATGCCCAATCTTTTTAGGTCTTAATGGTTGAGTAAGTAGTTATTCTCTATCACACATATATCTAGACGAGCTTACCCATAAACCAAATTTCCTTAACATTTCCTGTATTTGCATGATGAGTCTTTCTTCGTCAAAAGCCCCACTCATCTATTTTTCTAATCCCTTGGCAAGAAACATTCCATCAGAAATTCCTGAAGAAATAGATGCTTCGTGGGAATTCATACCGCTAGAACATGTCAGGATGTATCATGAAGAATTTAAGTTTAAGAAGCACGGACGCGATTAAGGTTTTCAAACTCGAGAGTCTATCACTATACGAAAAATTGAGGTAAAATCGTAACATAAAATCGAAATATAAAATCATAAAAGTTTATAAATTATAATATTTTTATTAATTATAGTATTTTTTTTATCTTCTTATGCTTTTTTATTAATTATACATCTCATCAAAATTTTAATATTTTTTTGATAAAAATAAATAAAAATTTAAAAACTAATGACAACACATGACCTTCTATTCTACTTACAAAATTTCTCTCTGTTGTGAGAAACGAAATCGTTGAATGAACGAAACAAATAAAGGTACAAGTTTATAAGAATGAAACTTACCTAAACTTAAGAGACAGAGACAAACTGAGGATCAAGGAAAGAAGTGGTGGCTGTCATTGGGCACGCATGCGCAACAACAGTAGAGACTAGAGAATCGGTGATAATTTTGAAAATTTTATTTATTTATTAACAAAAAAAAAATGTTTGAATGATGGATTTATAGTATATTATATAAATGTTTGTGTGTTGAAATGGGTATTGGCCATTTCTTTTCAACCAAAGAGTTC